>AWOL01S0032153.1:9059-42704 GCA_000715115.1 Nicotiana otophora
AACAACCTTTCAAATGAAAGATCTTTGAGTCTAGTTTCTAACTCCTCAAACCGTTTGTTATTTGGACTCACCTACAAGAAGTTATGACTAATTTACCAAAGGCTGGCAGAATGGGATTCTGCGACCAATTCTATGACCGCAGAATGGTCACAGAACTGACCGGGTTAGCCCAGTTCTGTACACTAGTTACCCGTTCTGCAGTCCATTATGCGAACGTAGATCTGAGTTCGAAGAGATCATTTTCCTATTTTTATAAACCAACCCCATTTTCATAAATAGCCTTTGGGGCTCATTTTGAAGACAAAAACCTGATAGTTTTAGAGAGAAGTGATAGTTTTCTAGAGAGAGGAAGAAGCTCAAGTGCTTTGTTCATTGATATCTTGTCCAAGCTTTGAAATCCATCAAGGAAATCTCACAAGATCCTCACTCAAGAGGTAAAGACCAAACCTTAGTCTTCAATTTCGGGTTTGGGGTAAAAGATGGGTGATGGAGAGTATGATTCTTGGGTGTAAGAGTATTATTTACACATGCATGTACTAATAAGGTTTCTAGGAAGATTGTTAAGCTCAAATAAGTAAGGATTGGGTTGTGAAGTGAAATAAATCTTGTGGAAGAACCTTGTAACCAATTACCACACCTAGTGTTTGATAAATGATCGAATGAGCTGAGACCAAGAATATCTTCCTAATTATGGTTTACTTTTGTTATGTTTCTAATTAGATTGAAGTTCCTAGGATTTTCGGAACATTGTAGTAATTTAAGGAAAGTTCAAAGCGAGGAATGCTGGCTGAACTACTCTCTTAGAATTGAATTTCATGATGTTCCTGTAAGTTTTAAATATGGTTGGTTCAAGTTCATTATTCTCATGTTTTGAGTTGTTCCCAATAAATTCAATCATCCTTAGTAAGCAAAGGGTCTAGAATTATGTATTCAAAATGTGTTCTGAATGTTCCTATCGCATTAGGTTATCCTTCAAGAATGTATTCAATAATGTTATGTGTGTTAAAATGTTATGGCTTTGAGTCATGTTTCAAATGAAAGCTATATGCCAAACTGTGTGGGAAAAACTCAATATGATTAAGATTCTTAATTGCTCATATGTGTATCTAAAGTCTTGATTTGAAATTTTTGATTGTTGATAATCTATAAAGATGGTTGGAAGAGAAATAAGCGAATTGGGGATGCCCATATGTGGCTGTTTTAACTAATGTTATGATTTGTAAGTAGTTTGAATGTGTTTTGTTTTCTTACATATTCTTGGGTTGAAATTGTGTATTGCCTTTTTCTATACGCATATACATAAATTGTTCCCTATACCCATACCCATAAATTTTCTATAGAAAGGGAAGATGTCGAGAACCCAACTTCCTCCAAGGTTTCTCCATCTTACAAGGTAAGTTATAATGTTGATTCTAAGTTTGTTTCAATTCACCAACACCTTATTAATATGGATAGACCATTCAAATCATTAGGTATTCGATTGAGACATTGTTGTTGAGAAAAGAAACACTAGAACTCGAATTCAAGATGATTGAGCGTTCACCCTCTAATTGACTATATCATTTGTTTAATGATTATAGACTATAAGTTCATGAGATACTCGTTGATGGGTTTGATAGAAAAGCATGAACGCTACAGGTTTGGGTTGTTGTATAGCACCCCAGAAAATTTTGAAGTACTTAAGCGCTATTAAGAAAGTTGATGTGTGCTAATTATATTATTTTCTATGCAAACGAGGACTATTAATATGATGGATATAAATTTGATATGATAAGAAGTGTACGAGACATATTATAAGTGATGCAGGTTCTAAGGAGAGCCCTAAGTCTAAGTCAAGTTGGAAATTACATGTTAGACTACAGTTCCAAATAAGTACGCACAAGACCAAACTTTGGACAAGCATATCTCCATATATATAAGGAGTTATGTGATGAACGACTTTTCAAATGAAAGACCTTCGAGTCTAGTTTCTAACTCCTCAAACCTTTTGTTATTGGACTCACCTAAAAGAAGTTATGACAAAATTACCAAAGGCTGGCAGAATGTTATTCTGCGACCAATTCTACGAGCGCAGAATGGTCGTAGAACTGACTGGTTTAGCCCAGTTCTGGACACTAGTTGTGCGGTCCACTGTGCGGACCGCATACCCTTTCTGCAGTCCATTATGCAATCGTAGATCTGAGTTCAGAGAGTTCATTTTCCTATTTTTATAACCCGACCCCATTTTGATAAATAGCCTTTGGGGCTCATTTATAAGACAAAAACTTGATATTTTTAGAGAGAAGTGAAAGTGTCCTAGTAAGAGGAAGTAGCTCAAGTGCTTTTCTCATCAAAAGCTTGTCCATGCTATGAAATCCAACAAGCAAATCTCACAAGATCTTCACTCAATAGGTAAGGATCAAACCCTAGTCTTTAATTTTGTGTTTGGGGTAAAGGATGGGTGATGGAGAGTATGATTCTTGGGTGTAAAAGTATTATTTATACATGCATGTACTAATAAGGTTTGCGGGAAGATTGTTAAGCTCAAATAAGTAAGGGTTGGGTTGTGAAATGAAATAGATCTTGTGGAAGAACCTTGTAACAAATTTCCACACCTAGTGTTTGATAAAATGCTCGAATGAGCTGTGACCAAGAATATCTTCCTAATTATGGTTCACTTTTGTTATGTTTCTAATTGGATTGAAGTTCCTAGGATTTCCGAAACATTGTAGTAATTTTAGGAAAGTTCAAAGCGAGGTATGTTGGCTGAACTACTCTCTTAGAATTGAATTCCATGATATTCAAGTAAGTTTCAAGTATGGTTGGTTCAAGTTCCTTATTCTCATGTTTGTTCCCATTAAATTCAAACATCCCGCGTATGCAAAGTATCGAGAATTATGTATTCAAAATGTGTTCTGAATGTTCCTATCACATTATATTATCTTTTGGAAATATGTTCAAGAATGATATGTGTCTTAAAATGTTATGGCTTTGAGTCGTGTTTCAAATGAAAGCTAGTATGCCAAACTGTCTGAGAAAAACTCGATATGCTTAGGACTCTTAATTTCTCATATGTGTATCTAAATTTTTGATTGAAAATGTCTTATTGTTGATAATCTATAAACATGGTTAGAAGTGAAATAAGTGAATTGGGGATGCCCATATGTGTTTTAACTAATGTTATGCTTTGTAAGTAGTTTCAATATGTTTTGTCTTCTTACATATTCTTGGGTGGAAATTGTGTATTGCCCTTTTTTGTGGAAAAGTGTTTCAATAGTAAATGTTGTGTAACTCGTTTATGATTTTAACTTGTGCTTCGATTGCCAAACATTTTACTCCATTTTTTGGAAAGAACTCCAATGTGTTTAAGGACTTCATTACTAATAAACTTAAAGTTCTGATTTTCGGAATATTATATGTATTGATATTTATGATGATGATACATGATGTGGATGAAATTAAAGTGTAGAATATCAAATACGGCCATCATTCCTTGAATAAGAATCTTCTAAATATCCAAAAGAGCCAAGGGAATATTGTTGTTGTGATTGGTTGAAAGTACTAATGGCAATTTATACAATGTGAAAGATTACGAGGTAAATATATTTGTATTTAGGTTATCTTTGTATGCAAACAAAAATGTTTTTGGGAGTATCGATTGTCAACGAGGAAGGGTATGTTAAAATAACCTAACCTCGAAACAACACGTGCAAGTGTAGGAGTGGATTGTGATTATTACCCTTAGTTGGGATGAGATCGATGTGATAAAATTATTTTCGCTTAGTTGGAATGAGATGATTGATAGTAAAGGATGAAGTCCCACACGACATTGTGGTGAGATGGCCTAGCTGATCGGTTCGTGATCGGACTCCATGTCGCACACATGGTGGTGATTGTGCTTGAAATTGTAATTGAAATTGTGATTGTGGTCGATGTCTCGGATGAGATGTCCTAGCCGATCGGGTTATGATCGAGCTCAGTGCTAAGAGTACGGTGGTATTCGTATTGTGAACATTGGTATTATGAACATCGATATTGTGAACAATGGTATATCGGTGCTAAAGATCTCCCAACCAAAAAAAAATATTATCTTCCTATTTTTGAAATTAATATGTCTTAACTTTGAATATGGATATCATTGATTGTTGATTGTTGTTTTCATTGTTTTCCCTTTTATGTTGGCATTCTATTTTGTAAGAGGACAGTTAGCTTTACATACTAGTACTATTCCATATGTACTAATGTCCCTTTTGCCGGGGGCGCTGCATCTTCTATGGATGCAGGCGGTTCATCAGCGGGTAGCTTTGGTCCTAATTAGTAGTCACTCTCTATTCGACATGTTTTGCTGAGCCCTACTCTATTCCTGGCTATAAGTAATCTTATGTTGTATTTTGTACTATGAGGTATAGCCGGGGCCTTGTTACCGACACTTCCATTCTTCACTTTTGTTGCACATAGAGGCTCTGTAGACAGGTTGTGGGTGGTATTTGATGTTGGGAATTGAATAGAAATGTTGGTCTTTGGCAAACATGTTTTTCATTATATCCATACACTTGTTATAATTTTGAAATTATAAATGAATTTGGTAATGGAAATGAAATGGGAATTGCTAATGAAATCTTTTCAATGTTTGACTAATGGAGTACATCTCCTCTTTATTCATGGATTAGTTTGGGTAGAAGGAAATCTAACAGGCTTGCTCGGCCGGGTTCATTCGGTTGAGCGCCGGTCACGTTCCTCGATTTCGGGGCATGACAAACTTGGTAATAGAGTCAGGTTTTAAAATGTCCTAGGATGTCTTGGAGCCGTGTCTAGTAGAGTCCTTCTTATCGGTGTGCTATCAACCACATCTATAATGAGGAGGCTACTTGGAAATTTAGGAATTTCACACATCTTTGGTACTCTAGATCGTGCGATATAGCTCAATATAGGAAGCTAATTTCCTCGTCATGTCTCATTTTCCATATGAGTAACCCACGAGTTCGAGCTAATGAGAAGGGGATGAATTAACCAGTTGCTAGGAGAAAATTTCCTTGTCTCTATTTTTATGAACACTCCACCAGATCATGTGGTGAGAACACCTAAGAAGTGAAAGATGTTTGTTCCGTTAAGCCAGAATGCTATATTTGTAAGAAGCGCCACTTGGGGATATGTTGGATGACTCTTGCAATATGTTATGGTAGTGGAATGAGAGGTCATAAGAAGAACAAATGCCATAGGTTGGGTACACCTAGACCGGTCTGCCTGATATGCAGGCGGGAACATTTTGCGCCATGTTGTGAGTATGCTGAGGAGTGTGTTAAGGGTGGCAGGCTTGGGAAATTCCCAAGGCCCATACAGAAAATTGTTACAGCGATCTTTACTCCCGATGTGAAGGCCTGGAGGAAAGATAAGAGGTGTTCTTATGACATATTCAAAAAGGGTAAATATCAGGTCAGTGGGGCAAGTCAGCTTAACAGACCTCATACCAGTTGCGTGAAATGTAAGAGATGTCATTTGGGGGGTATGTCACTATGGTATCAATGTATGTTATGGATATGGATTCGAGGAGCATCAGTTAAGTTACTGTCCTGTCAACCTAAAGTTACCAACTAAGTCACTCATTAGTACATCATTATGAACATGCATAATGTTTCCTTGTTGTATATGTACATAAATATGGTCTTAACAAGACGTTGCATCACAAAACATTCCATGTACTTAATTTCTTAATGAGACGCATTATTCGTGAAGCCACTCTATCACAAATTCACTTATTTACAACATCTTGTGGAATTGAGCTCTGTAATTATTTCCTTGAAGTGAGTTATAACCCTAGGCTAATACTACCCATTTATTTCCCCAAGTTCTCGGCAAAGGGCTATACCTGAGAATTTCTTATAGAACCTTCTGATTCAAATGGATAGCATCTGATCACTTATTCTTATGCATGCACCGTCATAAAATTTACCTATGTTGTATCAAATCTAATGTATAGCGGCCTAATGTTGAGATCCTTCTTGAGCTACTATTTTTCTCTCTGGTGTATGTGGGTCCTATGGTTTGAACAATCACTTTACTCCTTTGTGACTATTATCATGAATCGTTTTCACTGTGTAGTAACATGAGAGCATGTATCAGCGCCTATCATATGTGTACATGTTAATTGAAAGGGGTCACTTGTCCGCAAAAACCTGGTATTTTTGGAGAGAAGTGAGATTGTTCTTGAGAGGGGAAGAAGCGTGAGTGTTTTGTTCATCAAGATCTTTTCAAAGCTTTAAAATTCAACAAGTAAATCTCACAAGATCTTCACTCAAGAGGTAAGGATCAAACCTTAGTTTTCAATTTTGAGTTTGGGGTAAAGGATGTGTGATGGGGAGTATGGTTCTTTGGTGTAAGAGTATTATTTATACATACATGTACTAATAAGGTTTGTGGAAAGATTGTTGAGCTCAAATAAGTAAGGATTGGGTTGTGAATTGAAATAAATCTTGTGGAAGAACCTTGTAACCAATTTGCACACTTAGTGTTTAAGAAAATGCTCGAATGACCTGAGACCAAGCATATCTTCTTTATTATGGTTCACTTTTGTTATGTTTCAAATTAGATTTAAGTTGCTAGGATTTCTGGAACATTGTAGTAATTTAAGGAAAGCTCAAAGCGAGGTATGTTGGCTAAACTACTCTCTTATAATTTAATTCCATAATGTTCCCGTAAGTTTCAAGTATGGTTGGTTCAAGTTCCTTATTCTCATTTTCTAAGTTGTTCCCAATAAATTCAATCGTCCTGTGTAAGAAAAGTGTCGATAATTATGTATTGAAAATATGTTCTAAATGGTCATATCACATTATGTTATCCTTCGGGAATATTTTCAAGAATGATATGTATGTTAAAATGTTATTACTTTGAGTCGTGTTTCAAATGAAAGCTAGCATGCCAAACTGTGTGAGCAAAAGTCAATATGCTTAACACTCTTAATTGCTCATATGTGTATCTAAAATCTTGATTGGAAATGTCTTATTATTGATAATCTATAAAGATGGTTGGAAGTGAAATAAGTGAATTGGGGATATAAATTATGGCCAACGTGGCAAGAGTGAAAGTTATACTTGTGGCCAATGGTGCCAATGAAATGAAATGATGTGAGAAAGATTATTAAAGGAGCTTTGATTCAATTGTTCCAAAATTAAATTTGAAAATAGAATTGCCTAAAAGCTTATGATATTAAGTGATGCACATATGTGGCTGTTTTAACTAATGCTATGCTTTGTAAGTAGTTTCAATGTGTTTTGCGTTCTTACATATTTTTGGGTGGAAATTGTGTATTTCCCTTTCTGTGAAAACGTGTTTCAAGAATAAATGATGTGTTACTCGTTTATGATTTTAACTTGTGCTTNCACCGTCATAAAATTTACCTATGTTGTATCAAATCTAATGTATAGCGGCCTAATGTTGAGATCCTTCTTGAGCTACTATTTTTCTCTCTGGTGTATGTGGGTCCTATGGTTTGAACAATCACTTTACTCCTTTGTGACTATTATCATGAATCGTTTTCACTGTGTAGTAACATGAGAGCATGTATCAGCGCCTATCATATGTGTACATGTTAATTGAAAGGGGTCACTTGTCCGCAAAAACCTGGTATTTTTGGAGAGAAGTGAGATTGTTCTTGAGAGGGGAAGAAGCGTGAGTGTTTTGTTCATCAAGATCTTTTCAAAGCTTTAAAATTCAACAAGGAAATCTCACAAGATCTTCACTCAAGAGGTAAGGATCAAACCCTAGTTTTCAATTTTGAGTTTGGGGTAAAGGATGGGTGATGGGGAGTATGGTTCTTTGGTGTAAGAGTATTATTTATACATACATGTACTAATAAGGTTTGTGGAAAGATTGTTGAGCTCAAATAAGTAAGGATTGGGTTGTGAATTGAAATAAATCTTGTGGAAGAACCTTGTAACCAATTTGCACACTTAGTGTTTAAGAAAATGCTCGAATGACCTGAGACCAAGCATATCTTCTTTATTATGGTTCACTTTTGTTATGTTTCAAATTAGATTTAAGTTGCTAGGATTTCTGGAACATTGTAGTAATTTAAGGAAAGCTCAAAGCGAGGTATGTTGGCTAAACTACTCTCTTATAATTTAATTCCATAATGTTCCCGTAAGTTTCAAGTATGGTTGGTTCAAGTTCCTTATTCTCATTTTCTAAGTTGTTCCCAATAAATTCAATCGTCCTGTGTAAGAAAAGTGTCGATAATTATGTATTGAAAATATGTTCTAAATGGTCATATCACATTATGTTATCCTTCGGGAATATTTTCAAGAATGATATGTATGTTAAAATGTTATTACTTTGAGTCGTGTTTCAAATGAAAGCTAGCATGCCAAACTGTGTGAGCAAAAGTCAATATGCTTAACACTCTTAATTGCTCATATGTGTATCTAAAATCTTGATTGGAAATGTCTTATTATTGATAATCTATAAAGATGGTTGGAAGTGAAATAAGTGAATTGGGGATATAAATTATGGCCAACGTGGCAAGAGTGAAAGTTATACTTGTGGCCAATGGTGCCAATGAAATGAAATGATGTGAGAAAGATTATTAAAGGAGCTTTGATTCAATTGTTCCAAAATTAAATTTGAAAATAGAATTGCCTAAAAGCTTATGATATTAAGTGATGCACATATGTGGCTGTTTTAACTAATGCTATGCTTTGTAAGTAGTTTCAATGTGTTTTGCGTTCTTACATATTTTTGGGTGGAAATTGTGTATTGTCCTTTTTGTGGAAAATTGTTTCAAGATTAAATGATGTGTTACTCGTTTATGATTTTAACTTGCACTTCGACTTGAAAGAAATCCATTGTGTTTAAAGTCATCAATACTGATGAACTTGAAGTTGTCATTTTCAGAATATAATATATGTTGATATTTATGACGATGCTACATTAGAGGGATAAAATGAAAGTGTTGAATATCAAATACGGCCACCGTGCCTTGAATAATGAATCTTGTTAATGGCCAAAAGAGCCCGGGAATATTGCTATTGTGATTGGTTAAAAGTACTTGTGAGAAGGCACGGGAGAAAATATGTTATTGATATTGGATAAACAATACAATACAAGAGGTCCTCATTTATAGTTATACTATACAAGGACATACTACTCTTCTACCAATGTGGGACAATATTACACTATATACATGCTGTAAATTAACACTCCCCCTCAAGCAGGTGCATACAAATCATATGTACCGAGCTTGTTACATATATAATCAATACGAGGCCCAGTGAGAGACTTGGTGAAAATATCTGCAAGTTGCTCATTCGACCTCACAAACTTTGTAGTAATCTCTCCTGAAAGTATCTTTTCTCTGACGAAGTGACAATCAATCTCAATGTGTTTAGTTCTCTCATGGAACACCGGATTTGATGCAATATGAAGGACAGCTTGATTATCGCACACAAGTTCCATCAGACTGATTTCACCAAATTTCAACTCCTTGAGCAACTGTTTGGTCCAGACTAGCTCACATGTTGCCATAGCCATTGCTCGATATTTTGCTTCTGCACTAGACCGAGCAACTATATTCCGTTTCTTGCTCTTCCAGGACACCAAATTTCCTCCTACTAAAACACAATATCCAGATATAGAATGTCTATCAGAAGGTGATCCTGCCCAATCAACATCAGAGTATCCAATGATCTACTCACGACCTCGATCCTCAAATAGTAACCCTTTGCCTGGAGCCAATTTTATATATCAAATAATGTGGACAATTGCATCCCAATGACTATCATAGGGAGAATTCATAAAATTACTTACAACACTCATAGGATAAGAAATGTCGGGTCTAGTCACTATGAGATAATTTAATTTTCCAACCAGCCGCCTATAGCTTGCAGGATTGCTAAGCGGGACCCCCTGTCCTGGCATAAGTTTAGAATTCGGATCCATCGGAGTGTCAACAGGTCTGCAACCTATCATCCCCGTCTCCTCAAGAATGTCTAAAGTATATTTTCTTTGAGAAGTAACAATACCTGAGCTAGACTAGGCAACCTCAATACCTAGAAAGTACTTCAATCTGCCTAGATCCTTAGTTTGGAAGTACTGGAAGAGATGCTACTTCAGATTGGTAATACCATCCTAATCATTGCCAGTAATAACAATATCATCAACATAGACTACCAGATAAATACACAGACTTAAAGCAGAGTGCCGATAAAACATAGAGTGATCAGCTGCATTACGAATCATGCCAAACTCCTGGATAACTGTGCTGAACTTACCAAACCAGGCTCGAGGAGACTACTTTAGACCATAAAGTGACCGACGCAAGTGACATACAAGGCCAAGACACCCCCTGAGCATCAAAACTAGATGGTTGCTCCACATAAACCTCATCCTCAAGATCACCGTGAAGAAAGGCATTTTTAATGTCCAGCTGATAGGGGGGCCAATGACAAACCGCAGCCATGGATAGAAAAAGGCAGACTGAAGCCACTTTAGCCACGGGAGAGAAGGTATTACTGTAATCGAGCCCAAAAATCTGAGTATATCCTTTGGCAACAAGACAGGCCTTAAGTCGATCAATCTGTCCATCAAGACGAACTTTGACTGCATAAACCTAATGACAACCAACAGTAGATTTACCTGAGGGAAGAGGAACAAGCTCCCAAGTACCACTTGTATGTAAAGCAGACATCTCATCACTCATAGCCTGTCGCCATCCTGGATGAGACACTTCACCTGTAGACTTAGGGATGGAAACCGAGGATAAAGAAGTTATAAAAGCATAATGGGGAGATGACAGACAATGATAGCTCAAACCGACGTAATCAGGATTAGGGTTAAGTGTGGTCCGTATACCTTTCTGAAGTGCAATCGGTGTACTAGGAGCAGGGTCCGCAGTAGGAGCAGGATCAGGTGCAGGACGAGAACCAGTTGGGACTAATGGAAGACGCAAATGACGATGATAAGTCAAGAGTGGTGTTCCTGTGGCTGGGTAACTAGGGGGAACAACCCTAGACTCCTCAATGGTTGGTATGGATGAAACCTCTATGGTCGAAGGTGGAGGAGGAGCTATAGTAAACTCCTCAAAGGTCGGTATAGGTAAGACCTCAGATATATCATGGTGGTCAGCAGAGGTAAAGAAAGGTTTAGACTCAAAAAATGTGACGTCAGCTGANATGACGTCAACTGACATAAGGTACCTACGAAAGTCTGGAGAATAATAACGATATCCCTTCTGAACACAAGAATAACCAAGGAAGACACACTTGAGAGCATGAGGAGCTAACTTATCTTTCCTAGGGGCTAAGTTATGAACAAAACACGTGCTCCCAAAAAACACGAGGTGGAAGAGAGTATAAGGGTGACTGGGGAAACAATACTGAATGCGGAATCTGATTCTTGATGAGAGAAGAAGGCATCCGATTAATGAAATAACGAGCTGTGAGAACTGCATCACCCCAAACATGCAACGGAATACGAGATTCAATTAGAAGTGTGTGAGCAGTCTCAATAAGGTGCCTATTCTTTCTCTCAGCAACCCCATTTTGCTGAGGGGTATAAGGACAAGATGTCTGATGAATAATTCCTTGAGAAGTCATAAACTGCTGAAATGGAGAAGATAAATATTCTAAGGCATTATCACTGTGAAAAATGCGAATAGAAACACAAAATTGGTTTTTGATTTAAGCACAGAAACTCTGGAATATAGAAAATAACTCAGAACGATCTTTCATTAAGAAAAGCCAAGTACATCTTGAATAATCATCAATGAAAATGACAAAATAATGAAATCCCAACGATGAACTGATTCTACTAGGACCCCATATATCAGAATGAACTAAGGTGAAGATAGACTCTGCATGACTCTCAACACTACGCGAAAAGGAGGCTCGGGTATGTTTCCCAAGTTGACACGACTCACAATCTAATGTAGACAAGCTAGATAAACTAGGCACCATCCTTTGAAGTTTGGATAAACTCGGATGTCCTAAGCGTTTGTGGATTAGATCTGGAGGATCTATAACTAGACATGTTGTGGAAGGACTGAGTGAGTTAAGGTAGCAAAGGCCTTCTGATTCATGTCCTGTTCTAATTGTCTGTCCCGTACTGCGGTCCTGCATAATAAAAGAATCGTCAATAAAATATATACCACAATGGAGGGCACGAGTCAAACGACTAACAGATGCAAGACTAAAAGGACAGCCAGGGACATAAAGAACGGAATCTAGGGTGATAGAAGACAAGGGATTAGCTTGTCCAACTCCTTTTGCCTTAGTTTGACATCCATTGGCTAAAGTAACAGTGGGAAGAGACTGTGAATATACAATNGGTGATAGAAGACAAGGGATTAGGTTGTCCAACTCCTTTTGCCTTAGTTTGACATCCATTGGCTAAAGTAACAGTGGGAAGAGATTGTGAATATACAATATTTGACAAAAGTGATATATTACCAGAGATGTGATCAGAAGCGCCGGAGTCCATGACCCATGGGCCAAGAGTGCTAGACTGGGAAACACAAGCAAAAGAATAACCAGTAACAGAAGTATCAGTATGAGCAACTGGGGCTACTTGTGGAGATATCTGCTTACTTGCTCGATACTGAAGGAGCTCATTATATTCTTCTTCAGAAAAAGAAAATCCTTGGTTACCTGGAGTATCGGTCTGAGAAATGTACGCATTTTTGGGTGGACGACCATGTAAGGAATAGCATATTTCACGAGTGAGTCCAAGTTTATGACAATAAGAACACTTGGGTCTAGATCTTCCAAAACGACATCCTTCTCATTTATGCTCCATAGTTTGAGATGCCCGAACATCCATTGTCTAGGATGCAAGAACAGAGGAATCAAGTATCTGTGATGAGATCACTGGTGGACTTGGTGCTGCAGCAAGGCGGAGTAATCGAGAGAATAATTCATCAACTGTCGGGACAGACGGACTAGCCAAAATCTGGTCGCGTACTGAATCAAGATCATTAGGAAGTCCAGCGAGGGTAAGAACGAGAAACATCTTCTGTCGCTGCTCTTGTTGTTTTTCCACACTAGCAGAAACTGGCATCAACTTCTCAAATTCCTCAATGACTGCCTATACCTGACCCAAATAAGTAGACATATCCAATTCCTGCTTCTTTAAGTTTGTCATCCATGATATCACATCACAGAAGCGAGATATGTCATTAGTGTATAAGGTGCGTGCCTTTGCCCAAACCAAATAACATGTCTGGAATGGACAAAACAAGGGCATCAACTTGGAATCAATAGATTGCCACAAGATTCTACATAACTGAGCATCGATTTTTGCCCAAAGTTCTATTGCCTTTTCATCTCCATCGCAAGACTGTTTAATTAGATGATCTTGAACACCTTGACCTCTACACTATAACTCGACAGATGAAGCCCAAGCTTAGTAGTTTGAACCCCCATTAAAGCTTCTGAGGTAATAATAGCACTAGAGCCCAAAGACATTGTTGCAAATTATTACCAAATAGGAGAAAGAATCAGTTGTAATCAACTGAAACAGTGTACGGAAACACAGAAATAGAATACTTAAAACTGTAGCTGCCGGAATCTACTGTAGCTATCAGAATAGTACTATATCTGCCAGAAAAAACTTAAAGTTGTCGGAATGAAATGAAAATAGTAGGGGTAGGATCAGAATTACCAGGCGACCTAACTGTTCTGAAGGAAGATTTTCAAAAAATGGTCGGAAGTGGTCGTACGCGCTGGCGCGTGAGCTCACGCGCGTGAGCTTCTGGTGGCTCATGGAGACGCGTAAGGAGGCTGCTGACGGAGTTTTTCACTGGGGTTTGGTCGCCAGACAGTGATGACTCTTGTGGTAGTGTTGGATTTTGCACAACATTGACAGAAATGAAGCAGATAGAAAACAACATTAAAAAGTACTGATTTCTCTTTCCCGGAATCGCTGGAATTTATGCACAGCGATTTCTCTTTCTCGAAATTACTGGAATTTATGCACAGCGATAAGTCTCTCACAATTGCTCTGATACCATGTGAGAAGGCACGGGAGAAAATATGTTATTGATATTGGATAAACAATACAATACAAGAGGTCCTTATTTATAGTTATACTATACAAGGACATACTACTCTTCTTCCAATGTGGGACAATACAACATTATATACATGCTGTAAACTAACAGTACTAACGGAGATTTATACAATATGAAAGATGATGAGGTAAATATATTTGTATTTATGTTATGTTTGTGTGCAAAATAAAAATGTTTTTGGGAGTATCGATAGTCAGCGAGGAAGGGTAGGTTGAAACAACCTAACGCAAAAACTACACATGCCAGTGTAGGAGTGGATTGTGATTATTCCACTTATTACAGATGAGATTGATATGATAAAATTATTTCCCCTTAATTGGGGTGATATGATTGTTAGAAAAGGATGATGTCGATCCATACGGCATTGTGGTGAGATGGCCTAGCTGATCGGGTCGTGATTTGACGCCATGCCTCACACATGGTGGTGATTATGCTAGAAATTGTAATTGTAATTGAAATTGTTATTGTGGTTGATGTCTCGGATGAGATGGCCTAGCTGATCGGGTCGTGATCGTACTCCGTGCTAAAAGTACCGTGATATTGGTATTGTGAACATTGGTATTATGAATGATGATATTATGAACAGTGGTATATCGGTGCTAAAGATCTCTCAACCAAAAATAATATTATCTTCGTACTTTGGAAACTAATATGTTATAATTTGGAAATTGGAAATCATTGATTGTTGATTGTTGTTTCCATGATTTTCTTTTTTATGTTGTCATTCTATTTTGAAAGAGGATAGTTAGCTTTACATACTAGTACTATTCCATATGTACCAACTTCCCTTTTGCCAGGGGTGCTGCATCTCGAATGGATGCAGGTGGTTCATCAGCGGGCACCTTTGGTCCTCATTAGTAGTCACTTTCTATTCATCAGATTTTGGTGAGCCCTGCTCTATTCCGGGCTTTATATCATCTTACGTTGTATTTTGTACTATGAGGTATAGTCGGGGCCTTGTTACCGACACTTCCATTCTTCAATTTTGTTGCACATAGAGGCTCTGTAGACAGGTTGTGGGTTGTATTTGATGTTGGGAATTGAATAGAAATGTTGGTCTTTGGCAAACATATTTTTCATTATATCCATAAACTTGTTATAATTTGGAAATTATAAATAAATTTGGTAATGGAAATGAAATGGGAGTTGCTAATGAAATCTTTTCAATGTTTGATTAATGGAGTACATCTTCTCTTTATTCATGGATGAGTTTGGGTAGAAGGAAATCTAACAGACTTGCTCGGCCGGGTTCATTCGGTTGAGCATCGGTCGCGCTCCTTGATTTCGGGGCGTGACATGTAGATTGTTGATTATTTATTAAGGGTGTTGTTTATCTTATGGGTGATTAAGAATGATATTGATAATAATAATTTGAGATTTTAGAATTATCTAGGAGCAAGAGGATGGGTTGTTGGGTGTAGAAACACCATTAATAAGGGCTATGATGCTTTATGCCCATCAAGTGTTTGATAAAATATCTAAGTGACTAAAACATGAGCATTATTACTAATATTGGTTCCTCTTGATATATATTTTCATAATGTATTGTTGAAAGAGGCAACGAACATTGTGATACACTTAAAAAGGACAAAGTAAAGGTATGTGAGTCAAAGTCTCTATCTTTGTGAATGTTTATTAATCTCCCTTCGTCTCATTTTGTATGACTATTATGAATTGCATCATAAAGTAATTATGCCTCAATTCCATGAATAGTAGTAAAACTTTTTGTTCTCTAGGTAACATAGTTTCATAATTCATTCAATATCCCATGAGACTCAATTATGACATATCAATTTATTATGAATACATGTCTCAGTCCAGTTCTATTAGACATTCCAGTATCATGTAACTCGATATGATTCAGTATTTCACAATCAGGTATTGCAGTATGATTTTTAGTTCTTGATTATAAAACCATGAATATTGAACACCTGCATTTGGTCCTGATGCCGCAATTTATGCTTCATGAATTTGTGGGCCTGAGGCCGTTGTTTATGCTTTATGCATCTTTGGGCCTGAGGCTGCAGTTATGTATATGTATACTTGGGCCCGAGGTTGCTGCTTGTGCACATATATATTGAGAAGGTGGTAGAACAGGTTGTAGAGAAGTCTTCTCAGAATGCAGGACCCATCAAAGCCTTGGAGAACAGGCGAGCAAGCTAGCAGTACGATATTTGTTCACTGGGTACTTCTCTTTTCAATTTCTTCCAACAGCAGTAGAAATAGATGGTGTCTTTAAAAGAACAAATACACCACTTGAAAACTGATCACTTTGTGCCCTAGAAACCGTGAAGTACTCAAGTCACTTCTCTTCCTCCCATAAGTACATTCTCACCCTAAAGATATTCCCCTCATCGGCTTCATTATCCTTTTTCTAGCTTTTTTCTCTCCCCAAAGAAAAAGCCATATAGCTGCTCATAATCCATTTGCTCAAACTATTAAAGAACCCAAATTTGACATTGCAAAATTAGTTTGGGAAAGTAAAGATGCACTTGCAGCCTAGATACACCTGAAAAGAAGAGAGAGGTAGGAGAAACCTAAAAAAATGCTAACTCAAAAAATGCCAACTATGAGAACATCATGATCTCTACCCTCCAAATACCAAGCCTGTATGTTGCTGAACAATAGAGTGATTTAGATGAGGTAACACCTCAAAGGTCTGATACCTAACAAACAGAGCAGCTTACTTATGTTTCTATCCAAGAAGCTCCTACAGAGGATAGTTCCGAGGTAAGTACTATTTCCTCCAAATATTCTTCAAAAGAAGAACTTCCTCCCATTTTCATGAATCAGCCAATGGAGCCAGAGGTCTCCGAAGTTGAAGATGATTATTATGGGATGACTTTTGAGCCAATTCCATAAAAGAGATATGATTCGGCAACAACCAAATAGGTAGGTACTGGTTTCCATTCCTTTACCTTGGCTGATATACAATTCTCAAGATTGCCCCAAAGAATCAAATATTTCTACACTTGGGTGGTGGCGAACAATTTGGCAGAGCGAGAAAATTACATAACTCTATCAGAATTCACTTTTCACCATTAAGGTATTCTTCGCGACTGGTGGAATTCCCTTGGGTTGATGGACAATAATGCTTTCCTTACTTCCCAAAATTTTGCTTTTAATATTAGAATCTTGCATGAAGTTTTCTATGGCGATGCTGAACAAAGGCATGCAAAACGTCGAAGACAACCTTTTTAAATGAAGTGTCTGTCTTTGGAAAGAGATATCATTGACAAATATTTCCAGACAAAAATGGCAAAAATCCTTTTGGGGCTAGGTGGGGATGTCAATCTAAAATAAGAATTTGTATCATCCCTACCAAAGATGTTGGCCGGTCGAACCATGACATCATATAAGATAAATACCAGTCAATAAATGCTCCAAAAATTCGTTACATTAGGCAAGCCATTATTTATGCTCTTGATGATATATATGCAAAAAGATCTACTCTAAAATAGACAATGAAGAACGATCCAACACTTGATAGAGCTTTACCAAGTCGGATTTCATCATATGAAAGAAGTTCCAAAGATTCAGGTTTCCAACATTCTCAAGCGACATGTCCAAGTTCAGAAGGAAAAAAAATACTTTAGAAGGAAGGCAGGGTAATGCAAGAGGAAATAGAGCATGTTTTGTTTGTAATAAAATATGACATTTTGTGAGGAATTGCCTGCAATCGAAGCAGTGTATTAACCTTCTGTCTGAAATTACAGACTACACAGGCTTTGATTTTAGTGAAGATGATGATCATGAATTCGTTTTCTCACATGATGATGAGCCCATAGAAGAGACTCTATTTTCCCTGGATGTTTATGAAGAATATCGTGATGATCATTACCAAATTTTAGAACCAAAGCCAAAGGGGAAAGAAGAGATCCACAGCATCACAATGATCCCGTAAGCAGAAATCAAAGTCTATGCATCCAAGTGGGAGAAAGAAACACATGTCATAGCTTTTGACCACTCTTACCTTAAAAAGCCAATCAAGGCACTTTTTGTTTCCATATGATACATCCAATGTACCACTCTCCCTGTGGATATAATCCAGAGTATTTCTTTGAATGAATAGATGGAAGCATGTCAGACCATGGAATGGGCTGTGCACTTTGACATTGAAGGTAGAAATGTGTAGTGGTTCAAGGTTCTTTTCATAGGTTACTGCCCATGGGAAATTGAATGTTCCTGCTAAGAATGCCTTGAGGAGCTAGCAGAATACTATCGGGTGCCCAGAAAGAAAAACAAGAAGGCCATAAAGAAAAAGTGCAAATCATCTGTAGAGTGCCTTCGAGAAAGGTAAGAAAAGGGCAACCCGTCACTTGGCTTGCTCAGCTCCCAGATAAGTATAAATACCTTGTCAGCCATAACACTAAGGAATGGCAAACATTTCCAGAGCAAATGCCAGGCCAGTCACCCTAGTTGGGAAGATGATGAGGTAGCCGCTTTTTCCAACAATCCTGAAATACTAATGTATAGCCCTGTTAGCGACGAATATACCCATGATTTTGTACCTCTTGAACATTTCAGTAAATATGGTGCATATCATGCCCCCAAAATTCCCAAAAAGAATGTTGTTTTTCCCTCAGGAGAAAAACCACCATCTAGTGACATTGATAGAATTGTTAAAAATATTTTACACACTTAGAATAAAATGCTTAGCGGTATAGAAAATGCAAAACAGGTCGAACAGGTTGTAGGAAAGTCTTCCCAACATGCATGACTCATCAAAACCTTGGACCACAGGTTAGTAAGATTGCAGTACGATAATTGTCTGCCAGGTACTCATCTTTTCCATTTATTCCAGAAAGTGATGGTGTCTCTAAACTGATGGTGTCTCTAAACAACTACACCTCTTGAAATGTGATCATCTTGTTCCCATGAAACCCATGTGTTCTCACGTCATTTCTCTTCCTCCCATAGGTACATTGTCAACCCAAAGCTATCCCCCTCCTTAGCTAGATTATAATTTTTCTATCTTTTCCTCTCCCCGAAAAAAAATCCATATAGTTTCTCATAATCAATTTTCTCTAACTATTAAAGAACCCGAATTTGACATCGCAAAGTTAGTTTGGAAAACAAAAATGCACTTGCAGCCTATAGGCACCCAAAAAAGTATAGAGATGTAGTAGAAAGCTAAAAAATGCTAACTATGAGAACCTCAAGATCTCTACCCTCCAAACTCCAAGCCCCTATGTTGCCCAACCACAGACAGATTTAGAAGTGGTAACATCTAAAGGGTTCGATACCAAGAAAAAAGAGGAGCTTACTGATGATTCGATCTAACAAGTTCCAATAGAGGATAATTTCGAGGTAAGTACTAATTCCTCACAAGTTTCTTCAAAAGAGGAACTTCGCATTTTCATGAATCAGCCCAGGGAGCTAGAGGTCTTCGAAGTTGACGATGATCAAGATGGGAGGAGTGATGAGCCCATTCCAGAAAGGAGATATGATTCCTTCGCAACCAGACAGATAATGAAGAATGGTCCAGCACTTGATAGATCTTGCCGTATGTCAGATTTAATCAATGGAATGAAAGATTGCTCGTGCCAGTCACCAAAGAAGAAGTTCAAAAGATTTAGGTCGCCAAGATTCTCAAGCAATATGTTCGAATACTAAATACTTCAGAAGGAGAAGGCCAGGAAATGCAAGGAGAAATAGAGCATGTTTTATTTGAAATAAAATATGAGATTTGGCGCATAACTACCTGCAGTCCAAGCAGTCTATTAAACTTCTCTATGAAATTATAGATTAAACATGCATTCATTTCAGTGAAGATGTCAATCCTGAATCAACTTTCTCACTTGAAGATAAGACCACATGAGAGACTCTCTTTTTTCCTGGATGTTTATGAATAATATGGAGATGATCATTACCAAATGTAGAAACCAAAGCAAAAGGAGAAAGAAGA
This sequence comes from Nicotiana otophora, assembly GCA_000715115.1. Lineage (NCBI taxonomy): Eukaryota > Viridiplantae > Streptophyta > Magnoliopsida > Solanales > Solanaceae > Nicotiana > Nicotiana otophora. The sequence goes on from AWOL01S0032153.1 coordinate 29,003, forward strand.
GATCCAAAGCATCACAGTGATCCCGTAAGCGGAAAGCAAAATCTATGTATCCATGTGGGACAAACAGACACATGCCAAAGTATTCTTTGACTTGGAAGTAGCCTCCTTACTCATTAATCATGCAGTTTTACAATATGAGTATTGGCTGTAGTACTTCAAGAATTTCAACACAAAATGAGATGGAATTCTGATCGGAACTATCATTACCAAGCACCCGATCACCATTGAATTCTTCCTAAGACCGAAGTACATGAACAAACTGATTGAGTCACATGTCCCAGGTATGGATTTGATTATTGGTTTGGACATTTATAGGGTTTTGTAGGACAAACACCATATCAAAGCCAATGGGATAGCATTCTAAAAGCAATTCAAGTCGTATTGTGTAGTTCTAAGATTGTTCCAGCTCACAAAAGAAGATCAAGTCAGGGAAATCGAAGCACCAATCACACAACACTCCTGTGTAGAATCTCACATTGAATTCTTAATAAAATGTGATAATCATATGGAAAAATGAAGTGTTCTTCATTAAGCTACCTTTGACAAAAAATGATAATATCAATCCTATACTGGCAAGTCACTCTGGTCTGAACACAGACCACCTTCAGCTTGCCAAAAAAGGAATATCGGGAGCTAGTGGATTTTGATCTCATTGTGCCATAAAATTCGCATTGGGCATGCTAAGAATTTTATGTTAAGAAAAAAGCCGAGCAAACAAGAAGTAAATTTAATTACCAACCACTCAATCATTTTCTTGTGTATGACAAATTTTCCATCCGTAATAAGCTCACCCCTTTGTCCCAACTTGTCTAAAAAAAATATTATTCTATGTTTGATCTCAAATCAAGCTTTTGGTAATTGGGAATCCACCCGGATGATAGGGAAGAATTGGTTTTTGTATTCCCGATCACCATTTTCAGTGAAAAGTCGTGCCTTTCAGTTTAAAAACTGCTCCATCATTGTTTCAAAAGTTCATGATGAAAATATCGCAGTCCATCCTTCACACATAACTTCTTTATATTGATGATAGTTTACTATTCAGTGGTGCTTGGGAGGAGCATATAAATTTGCTCGATCATTTTGCATCTTTAATGCGAAAAAATGGCATCATCCTTTCCGCCAAAAAAAATGGTTTTTGCAAAAACCGAGATTGCTTTTGTGGGCATGAATTATTACCATGGAGAACACACCTCAGGACCATGGAGAACACACCTCAGGTTCTCATATTTCTAAAGAAACATCTCAAGATCCCCGATATTGGGTTCACAACGAAGCAAATACAATAGTGTTAGGGAATAATAAATTAAGTGAGAGATTTTATTACTATTTTTGTACATGTATTTCTCCTCTCACATAAATTTTGAAGCAAAATGTCCAGCCATGGGGCAAGGATGAAAACGATGCAGTGAGAAAAAATAAAAAAGATGCCTCAAAGTGCTAGAATCTTTGCACATTTCCTCATATGGAAATAAAATATTGTAGACAGATGCTAGTAATGAATATTGGAGCGCAATTTTATTTGAGGAAGAAAATGTTAGAGAAAAATATATGGTTACGCTAGTGGAAGATTCAAGGATGTTGAACAACACTATCATTCCACGTTCAAGGAGATTCTAGTAGTTAAAAATGGGATTAAAAAGTTCAATTTTCTTCTAATTCACTAACAATTTCTTATACAGATGGTTATGAAGGTTTTCCCGAGGATGATCCAGTTGAATCCAAAGATCATTCAGAATTCGCAAATTCTCTGATGGGCCGAGTTATTTTGTCCATACAAGTTTCAAGTCAAGCACGTGAAAGGGAAATATAATGTTTTAACTGATTTTCTTTGAAGGGAAGTGTGATGACCCAAAATGTTATCTTAATTTAAACATTCATTTCTATGTTATAAGACCTCAAAAGGCACTATTTATTACTCCTCGACTTGCGTGCGTAGTCCGGATATTTTTCTGAAAAGTTGTTTTATGACAAATTGATTAAAATATGAAATAGAGCTTTAAAACTCAACTAAGTTGACTTTGGTCAATATTTTGAGAAAACATAGTCGGATCAGTGTTTTGACAGCTTTAGTTGGTCCGTATCGTGATTTGGTACATGGATGTTTGCACCGAATCAAATTCGGAGGTCCGTAGCTCAAACTATCGCTATTTAACGTAAACTAGAAATTTAAAGGCTAAAGATTTCCAAAGTTTGACCACGGATTTGACTTTTTGATATCGGGGTTGAAATCAGTTTCTGGAAATATCAATTGGTCCGTTATGTTATTTATGACTTGTGTGCAAAATTTGAGGTCAATCGGACTTGACTTCATAGGTTTCGGCATCGAATGTAGAAGTTGAAAATTCTTAAATTCCTTAAGCTTGAATTGGGGTGTGATTCGTGGTTTTAGCGTTGTTGGATGTGATTTGAGGTCTCGACTAAGTTTGTATGATGTTTAAGGACTTTTTGTATTTGGTTGAGGTCCCGGCGGCCTCGGTTGGATTCCGGATGGTTAACATATCAAAATTTGGACTTAAGGAAAATATGATATTTTGCCCTTCTGGTGTAATAGCACCTACGAATTGTAGACCGCAGATGTGAGCTCGTAGAAGCGGAGAGTTCGCAGAAGCGGAAGAGGTGTCACAGAAGCGGCCCACGCATTGCAGAAGCAGGAAAAGGTGGGAAGCGACCCACTCTATCCAGTCACAATCCGAGCAATGAAAAAGGAGTACGTCGAAGCTCAGAGGATCATTTTTCAGCAAAATAAGTGTCTTGCAGAGGAGACGTGACAAAGAGAGGAAGGAAGTTCGAATTATTCTTTCACCCACCCCCATTGGAAAAATGTTAAGATATCACTTCAGGGATACAAGGAAATTCTTGAAGACTCACCAACAGAGATTTCTAAGATAAATTTAAACGAGGATATCAGTACTTCGTCGTAGAAGAAGAAAGGTAAAAAGGTAGGAATTACTTAAGAAAATCATTCGCATGCAAAGAGATATTTCACAAGTGCTGAAAAGCAAAGGATAGAAGGGTTAGAAGACAAGTATAATGCATAATCATGAGTCAGGAAATAATTTTCATAAGTCTTCTGAACCTTCTTAGCCAACGTTCCGTCCATAATCCCCAATTTTCCTAATCTATAAAACTGCACAAGTATCACCATTTTCAACTTTTAACCCCCTAGGTAAGTATCCATTTGAAGAACTAAAATTTTGCACACCTTATTTATCCTTTCCACCACTCTACCCCACAAGAAATTACCATGGAAAAATAAATAATCTGCATACGTTTTTCACCTTTTAGCTAATTTAAACCACCAAAAGTTACCATTAAAATACAAATATATATCAATAAAGTTGCCTACCCATTTCAAACAAAGAGAAATATAGCCTGTATTATTTGTAATAAAATAGGATATTTTGCGTGGAACTGCCCGTAGTTCAAGAGTCTATTAGACTTCTCTCTGAAATTATAGATTACACAAGCGTTAATTTTAGTGAGGATGACGATTTTGAATCAGTTTTTTCACACGAAGATGAGCCCACATAAGAGATTCTCTTTTCCATGTATGTTTATGAGGAATAAGGTGATGATCATTACCAAATTTTAGAACCAAAGACAATGGTGGAAGAAAATATCCATAGCATCATGGTAATATCACAAACAACAATTAAAGTCTATGCATCTAAGTGGGACAAACCAACACACGGAAAAAGAACCACATCATCATGGTGATCCCGCAAGCAGAAATCAATCCAAGTGGGGTACCCCCACACATGTCATAACTTTTCTTTGACACGAGAGCATCCTCCTCACTCATTATCCTGTGATTGGTAATTAATTACCAACCACTCAATCAACTTCTTTTGGATGAAAAGTTTCTCATCCAAAATAAGCTCACCCTTTTCTCCCAACTTGCCAAAGCAAAACAAATTTCTAAGTTTGATCTCAAATTAGGTTTTTGGCAATTAGGAATCCGCCTAGATGATAGGGCAAAAACTAGTTTTTGTATTCCCGATCACTATTTTCAGTTGAAAGTCATACCTTTCAGTTAAAAATCTATTCCATCTTTATTTCAAAAGGCCATGATACAAATATTGTAGCCCATCCTCCATACATCACTTGTTTATATTAATAATATTTTACTATTTAGTGATACTTGGGAAGAGCACATAAATTTTTAAAATCATTTTGCATCTTTAGTGCGAAATATGGCATCTTTCTTTCAGCCAAAAATATTTTTTGGGCATGCATTTTCCCATGGAGAATATACCCAAGTCCTCATATGTCTGAGTAACTTCTTAAGTTACCGATACTGGGTTCACAACGACACAAATCCAGCAGGTTTTGGGAATAATAAATTATGTGAGAGATTTTATTCCTAACGTTTTTACATATATTTCTCCTTTCACAAAAATGTTGAAGAAAAATGCCCAGCCATGGGGCAAGGAACACAATGATGATGTAAAAACAATAAAAGAGATATCCCAAAGTGTCAAATCTTTGCACATTCCCTGTAATGGAAAGCAAATATTGCAGACAGATGCCAATAATTAATTTTGGAGCGCATTTGTTTGAGGAAGAAAATGGTCAGAGAAACATATGTGGTTACGCCAGTGGAAGATTCAAGGATGCCGAACAGCACTATCATTCTATTTTCAAGGAGATTATAACACTGAAAATGAGATTAAAATGTTTAATTGTTTTCTAATTCACTCACAATTTCTTATAGAGATGGATATCAAGGCTTTTCTGAGGATGAACCAGTTAAATCCAAAGGTCATTTTGAATTAGCAAATTCTCGGATGGGCTTAATGATTTCGCCATACAAGTTTCAGCCCAAGCACATTAAAGAGAAAGATAATGTTTTTATTGATTTCCTTTGAAGGCAAGGTGATTTTTTCAAAATGTTTCTGCAACAAAAGCACATGAAGATGAATAAATCAGCAGTTCAAATGTTCATGTTCTCACATGAACCACGCCCAGGTTCTCCATCACTACATCACCCGCCAGAGTTGTTTAATTTTTCAGATCCTATTGATTCGTCCATCTTATTAGGGCCAAAAGTTTTTATGAACTCCAGGTTTTTTGAAACTAAGGAGGTTCCATACAAGCACCTTTAGGTGATAACCTGGAATATTCACTATGCCATGTGTTCATAGCGTAGGCCAAGAAGTTTCCAAAGGATCTCTTATGGTTCACTTGGTAACTCTGCCATCAATACCACAATCTCATGCCTACGATGTCCTTTTTGTTTCCTTATCCAGTCACAGTCATAGCAATGAAAAAGGAGCACGCTGCGGCTCATACACTTGTTTTCCAGCAAAATAAGAGCCTTCGGGAGGAGATATGACAATGAGAGGAAGGAAGTTTTAATTATTCAACCACCCACCTCAATTGCAAATATGTTAAGATAACACTTATGGGATAAAATGAAATGCTTGAAGACTCGCCAGACACCTATGACATTTGTCCAGCAAAAATTGCTAAGATCAATTTAAATGGGGAATATCAGTACTTCGTCGCTAAAGAAGAAAGTTAAAAGAACAGGAAATATAGAAGAAAATCATTCGCACGCAAAGAGATATTTCACAAGAGCTGAAAAGTGAAGGCTAGAAGGGTTAAAAGACAAGCATAATGCATAATCATGAGCCAAGAAATAATTTGCATAAGTCTTCTAAACTTATTTAGCCAACATCCCTTCCATAATTCCCCTTTTTTCTAAACTAAATACTGCATAAGTGTCTAAAATTATTTTCACCTCTTAACCCCCTAGATAAGTACCTATTTGAAGAAACAAAAGTATGCACACCTTTTTTTTTTATCCTTTTCACCACTCTACCCCATAAGAAATTACTATGAAAAAACTAAAACATTTGCACAAGTTTTTCATTTTTTAGCCACTTTAAACCACAAAAAGTTACCGTAAAATGCAAGTGTATCGATTAATCTGTCTTCCCATGTCAAGCCATAAATTTCCCCAAGTTCTATGGCATCCAAATACTATTCAAGGACCCCTTATGTCATCAAAGAAAAGTCATCCATGTCAGGCAATACATTTACCCAAAACCAATGCCATGCAAATACTATTCATGGGGCACTTTGCCATCGTCCATGTCTTGTCAAAACCAATTCTAAAATATAAGGCCATGCAATTTGTTTTCTAGTTCTTGATCATGCTTTTATGTTTTGTCTATTATCCAAATAAGGTTCTTGCATTGTAAAACTTTTATGTTAGTTGTACTTGTTTTACACCAGTTGTACTATGTGAATAAGGGTAGTACATGAGGATAGTTGTAAGGTAAGTACTAATTCCTTCCAAGATTCATCGGAATAAGAACTTCCTTCTATTTTCATGAATCATCCCAGGGAGCCAGATGTCTCCGAAGTTGACGATGGTAAAAATGGGATGAATGATAAGCCCATTCCACAACGGAGAAATGATTCTGCCACATTAAAACAGATAATGAAGAATGATCCAACACTTTATAGAGCCTGCGCTAGGTAAGATTTTAATCACAGGAAAGAAACATTGCTCTATCTAGGCGCCAAGGAAGAAGTTCAAAAGATTTGGGTTGCCTAAATTCTCTGGCGACATGTCTAGGTTCAGAAGGAAAATAAAATACTTCAGAAGGAGAAGGTCGGGCAGTGCAAGGAGAAATAAATAATGTTTTATTTGTAACATAGAAAATTTTGCGCGAAACTGCCTGCAGTCCAAACAGACTATTAGCATTCTCTTTGAAATTACAGATTACACAAGCGTTCATTTTAGTGATGATGACTATCTTGAATTTGTTTTCTGACTTGAAAATGAGCCCACAGAAGAGACGCTCTTTTCCTTGGATGTTTATGAGGAATATGGTGATGCTCATTACTAAATTTCATAACCAAAGGCAAAGGTGAAAGAAGAGATCCATAGAATCATGGTGATCTCGCAAGAAGAAATCAAAGTCTATGCATCAAAGTGGTACAAACCAACACATGGGAAGAGATCCACAACATCACGGTGATCCCGCAAGTAGAATTCAAAGTCTATGCATCCAAGTGGGACAAACCAACACATGTCATAGCTTTTATTTGACACGGGAGCATACTCCTCACACATTATCATGCAGTCATTCCAGATGAGTATTGGGTGTCGTACTTCAATAATTTCGACAACGCCTCTAATGGAATTCTGACCACAACCGGTATTACTAAGCACTCAATCACCATTGAATTATTCCCAGGATTAAAGTACAAGACATAATTGATTATGTCACATGTCCCAGGTACGGATTTGGTTATTGATTTTGACATTTACATGGTTTTTGCAGGACAAACTCCAGATCAAAGTCAATGGGATAGCATTCACAAATTACACAACACTCTTGTGTAGCATCTCACACTGAATTCTTAACAAAATGTGACAATCCTTTATGGAGAAATGAAAAGTTCTTCATCAAGCTGGCTTCAAAGAAAAATGAGAATATCAATTCTACAAAGGCAAATCACTTCGATATGAATCCTGACCTCCTTCAGCTTGCGAACAAGTAGTGTTATGAGTTAGTGGATTTTGATTTCATCGAGCCATCAAATTTATAATGGGCGTGCGAAGCATTTTATATCAACAAAATAGCCGAGCAAATAAGAGGTAAATTGAGATTGGTAATTAATTATCAGCCACTCAATCAACTTTTTTGATGACAACTTTCCTATGCCAAATAAGCTCATCCTTTTCTCCCAACTTACCAAAGAAAAATATTTTTCTAGGTTTGATCTCAATACATGCCTTTGGCATTGTGAATCCACCCGAATGATCGGGAAAAAACTAGTTTTTGCATTTCCGATCAACATTTTCAGTGGAAAGTCATGCCTTTTAGTTTAAAAAATACTCCATCTTTGTTTAAAAAGTCCATGATAAAAATATTTAACATATTTACATTGATGATAATTTATTGTTCAAGGATACTTGGGAGGAACACTTAATTTTGCTCAATCATTTTCAATATTTAGTGCGAACAAATGGCATCATGCTTTCAGCTAAAAAATGGTTTTTGCAAAAGAAGAAATTAATTTTTTGGGCATGCATTTTTCATATGGAGAATACACCCTATGTCCTCATAATTCTAAAGCTCCTTCCTACTGGGTTCACATCTAATCAAATCTCATATTTTTTGGGAATAATAAATTATGTGAGAGATTTAGTTCCTAATGTTTCTACATATATTTCTCCTCTCACAAAAATGTTGAACAAAAATGCCCAGCCATGGGGCAAGGAATAAAATAATGTAGTTAGAAAAATAAAAGAGTTGTCCTAAAGTGTCAAATCTTTGCACATTCCCTCCAATTGAAAGAAAATATTTTAGACATATGCCAACAATGAATATTAGAGCGCGAATATTTTTGAAGAAGAATAAGTCCAAAGAAAACTATATGGTTACGCTAGTGGAAAATTAAAGGATGCAGAACAAAACTAACATTCCACTTTCAATGAGATTCTTGTTGTGGTTACTACAACTTTCTTAGAACCTAACTACGGATGTTGCTCCTATTCAGGACTATACACAGAACATAGAGGATCACAAGAGGCTACAACAAGTTGCTCCAGAACACGACCAGGGTCAATCTAAAATGGCCCGGTCCACAAGAGATACAGGAGAATTTCGAGGCGGTTTAGGCTCCCATTGCTTCGGCAATCACCTAACTTAGAGACTAGCATTCCATCATAGTTTTATGGCCAATTTTATGAACGGGCCACTTATTTAGGTTAGGGCAAGAATTTTCAAGGGCAGAGTTTGCAGAATAGTGGGGATAGTAGCAAGATCCGACCTTTGAAACCACGTTGTGGTCGATGTTGTAGGTGTCATTTTGGGCATTGTTGTCAGGTTTCGAATTTATGTTTCTCATCCGAGCAACCTGATCACGTCATGCGCTTTTGCCCAATAATAAATCTAGGTTGCGTGATACCGTCTATACGATTGGTAGAAGCCTCTTTATCGACAACACATCCTCGTGAGCAAGGTATACGACTGCCGATGGGAAGGGATAGAGGTAGAGGTAGAATGCCCATGTGTAGCCCAGGTGGGCAATAAGAAAATAACATCTATGTGTTGGCAGGACGTCAGAATTTAGAGACTTCACCAAATGCGGTGATAGGTATATTATCCGCATTTTTCATTAGTGTATATGCTTTGGTAGATAGGTTCTACCCTATCGTATATTATTCCATCTGTTGTTGGTTAATGTGGTAAAGTATGTATTGCTATGATAACCGTTTGATGTGTCCATGCCAGTGGGCATATCCGCGATATTTAGGCAAGTATATCGAGATTGCGATGTGATGATTTATGATCACCTTACCTTGGCCGATTTGAATTAGTTAAAAATGGTAGAATTTAATGTCATTATGGGAATTGATTGGCTGGCCTCTTGTTATGCCATAGTGGATTGTTGGAGAAAGGTATTTCGCTTTAACTTTCTGGGAGAGCCCATTATCGAATGGAATGGCAATGTCGCAAACCCAAAAGGGAAGCTTATTTCTTACCTTAGGGCCCTAAAGATGATCATGAAAGGATGTTTCTATCATATGGTATTGGTACAAGATGCAGAGGCGAAGCATCCCACCCTTCAATCGGTTTTGGTCGTTAGTGAATTTCCTGATGTGTTTCCGGATGAGCTCTCGGGCATTCCACTAGAGAGGGAGATTGAGTTTTCTATCGATGTGCCACTCGATATTCAGCCTATATCTATTCATCCATACATAATGGCTCATGCATAGTTTAAGGTTAATGGACTAGTTGAAGGAACTTCTTGATAAGGGCTTCATTCGACCCACCACTTCCCTGTGGGGAGCCTAAGTGCTCTTTGTTCGAAAGAATGATGGTTTGTTAAGGATGTGTATTGATTATCGAAGGCTAAATATGGTGACCATCAAGAGAAAGAATTCCAAGGATCGATGATATTGTTTGATCAATTGCAAGGTGTCTAATTACTTTTCGAAGATCGATCTCAGATCTAGATATCATCAGCTAAGGATCAGGGAAGAAAATGTTCTGAAGACATCCTTTCGGATCAGATATGTCCACTAAATATGTCTCGTTATGTCACGTGGCCTAACCAACGCACCAGCGGCCTTCATGTATTTGATGACTTGAGTGTTCAAGAAGTATTTGGATATTTTTGTGATCATGTTCATAGATGATATACTGGTATATTTTCGAACAGAGGCGGAGCACGGAGAGCATTTGCGAATGGTTTTACGCAAACTTCGAGATCAAAATTGTACCCAAATTTTCCAAGTATGAGTTCTGGTTGAACTCAGATTCCTTTCTTAGGCATATAGTGTCCGGTGAAGGTACATAAGTTGATAGTCAAAAGGCTGAAGCAGTTAAGAATTGGCTAAGGCCTACAACCCATACCAAGGTACGCAACTTCCTTGGCTTGGTTTGTTACTACTGAAGGTTTGTTGAGCATTTCTCATCCATAACTACTTCTTTAATGAAACTGATGCATAAGAAAGAGAACATTCGGTGGACTGATGGTTGAGAGAAGAGCTTTCAGGAGTTAAATGATATGTTAACCTCGGGACCAGTATTAACTCTTCCTGAGGGACCAAAGGGGTATGTCATATACTGTGATTCCACAACATAGTGGGCTTAGGCAGCGTACTAATGCAACACGGGAAAGTGAATGCATATGATTCAAGGCAGCTGAGGAAACATGAGAAAACATTATCTAACCCGTGACCTAGAGTTACTAGCTGGCATTTTTGCTCTGAAGATATGGCGTCACTATCTATACGGAGGTCATGTTAACATATTCACCGATCGCAAGATCTTGCAGTGCATATTCAAGGAAAAAGAGTTGAATTTAAGGCAATGAAAGTGACTCGATGTATTAATGGACTATGATGTTGATATTCTATACCAGCCTAGGAAGGCAAACATGGTAGATGATGCATTAAGTCGGATGTCTATGGTCATCCTGCGGTATGTGGAAGAGCAAAATTTGGAGATGAATAAGTGTACAGTTGCTTGACACCGGTAACGGAGGAATCACATTTCTGAATACTGTCTATTCCTTGTTAGTGGCCGAAGTAAAGGTGCAATAATTTAAAGATCCATCCTTGGCAAAAATAAGAGGAAGCATACCCTTTCAAAAGAAGCAAGCATTCAGGCTATCCAATGACGGGGCCCTTAGATAAATGGACCGGCTATGTGTACATAATTTCGGAGTACTCGGAGAGAAGATCATGACAGAGATTAACAAATCCCGGTATTCTATTCATCCGGTGTCAACCAAGACATACCACGATCTTCGATAGTTATACTGGTTGAACAACATGAAAAGGTACATTGCTGGGTACGTCACGCATGTCCAAATTTCCAACAAGTTAAAATTGAACATAAAACATTAGGAGGGTTGCTGCGATACATGGAAGTTGTCACCTAGAAATAAGAAGCGATTAGCATGGATTTCATTACCGGAGTATAATGATCACGCCAAAGGTTTGATTAAATTTGGATTATCGTGGATCGACTCACCATGTCAGCTCACTTTTTTCCAGCCAAAATTACTTTCTCGGCTGAAGAATATGCTATTTTGTATATTAAAGAAATAGTTCGACTTCATTGGCTCCTGGTTTCTATCATATCAGATAGATGTGCTCTGTTCACAACTAATTATTGGAAATCATTCCACAAAGGGTTAGTTACAAGGATCAACCTCAATACAACTTTACATCCAAAACACATATGGCCGGGCCGAGCGAACTATTCAAATGCTCGAGGACATGTTACGGGCCAATATTCTGGACTTCAAGAGCGATTAGGATGATCGTATATCACTCATCAAAGTTTCTTACAAAAACAGCTATCGTGCCAGCATTCGGGTGACACCATATGAGGCCTTACATAGACGAACGTTCATATCTCCTACGGTTAGAAGTTGGTGAAACAAAGTTATCAGGCCCTGATTTGGTGCAAAAAGCTGGGAAAAAGGTGAAGGCAATTCGAAATCGATTATTGACCACTCAGAGAAGGCAGAAATCTTACTCAAATACTCAGCGGTAAGATTTGGAGTTCGCTGTAGGATACTAGGTGTTCTTGAAGGTTTCACCTATGAAAGTTGATGAGGTTTGGTAAAAGAGGCAAACTCATCCCCTGAAATATCAGACAATATCGAATCATACAGGAAGGTCGGTCAAGTGGCTTATAAGCTGGAGTTGCCCCCGGAATTGGAGCAGTGCATCCGGTATTTCATGTACCTATGATCAGCATGTGTTTAAGTGATCCATTGCGTATCACCCCTCTTGAAGTTATTAAAGTTACATGAGATATATCATACGAAGAAGTTCTGGTGGCCATTCTAGATCGTCATGTCCGAAAGCTGCGAACTAAAGAAGTGGTTTCAGTTAAAGTGATTTGTAGGAACAATAGTAAGGAAGAAATGATGTGGAAAACGAAAGAAAAAATGAAATCTATATACCCAGATATTTCCAAGCTATGAGAGGCAATAATGAGGTAATCATGATGGGTTCTGATCCAACATTGAAGGACGACTATTCCAAAGGGGGAGATGATGTTACACCTCACACCTAAATAAATCTTGGTAAGTTTGGTCTCAAACATAGCCAGTCAGCCAGCAACATATGTGAAGGGAAGGGGGATTACACGATTTCGCAAGATTGCGCCAGACATCCCACCTGGTATCGTAACTAGCGCGGGGTGGCCCATTTTGCATGAGGACCCGATGGAGATTTCTATGTTGGTATAAAAAGGCAGTAAGGCTCATTCCCTCTCATCTTCTAGAAGTATCACCAACACTTGTTCTCCAAAAATACTCTTAATTCCCCTTTCGGATTTCCAAATGGTATCCTGTGATCGGGAAGCATGATTCATTTTGAGGATAAACTTAATATCTATTGGAGTTGATTCTACAAATCACCACATATAAATATGTATCTATTTTTAGCGAGTTGCACTATAGATAGTCGTGTACGACACCTATTGTGCAACCACTGATCGATTGGGTACGACGTGAAATGCTAACGAGCCCTTACATGGTCTGGTACAATCGAGACCTTGTGTGGCCTGGTATGACCCGATCTCTCTATGACATTACCGAGCCATTGCATTGTGAGGTACGATCGATCCCTTACATGGCGGGGTACGATTGAGACCTTATGAGGTCAGGTTTGATGTGATAAAGGAAATTAATCTTTCTGAGTCCTGTGCGAGGCCAGGTACGATGTAAAGTAAGATGACCCAATGCAGGGCTGAATAAATCTATATTTTATTTAATACAAAGATTCAGTAAGTGGTCTACTTCTTTGTATTGTTGAATCTTTATATGTTATGGCTTCTATTGTTCATGCCCCCGGTGGTTGTCCTCGGTACCCAGGTTGAGACCATGAGATCATGTTTCCTATACTATAACTCTTATTTATATTCTTTCTTAGCTTTATATACTCAGTACATTTTTCGTACTAACGCCTTTTTAATTTGGGCATTGCGTTCATGACCATAGGTGAAAATAGACCCGGTGGCGTCCCTCCCCAATAGGGTGTTGTTCGAGTTTATAGGTTGTTGTTCTCCACTCTTTCGGAGTAGATGTTCAACAGTCAATAGGTACTGAAGCAGACGTCATGAATGTTTTGGGTATGGTAGAGCCCTGTCCTGACCAAGTGGTGTAATATATATATTTCTTTTGATACTCTTAGAGGCTTGCATGTTAGTGT
>AWOL01S0032158.1:0-92535 GCA_000715115.1 Nicotiana otophora
ACTACTCGCCTATTCAAAATAGATTAATACCTATATTCCTATGAAATCAATCTATTAAGAACGCATTAAGATTATGATATTTAATTAAGCATGGTGATTAGGTATATTCCTATCCTAACCACAAATCTGCCCCATCTCATAGTTAAAATCGTGCTCTCTTCAATTCTTCTCTAATCTAAACATGGCTTTCCCAAGCATAACATATATAGTAAATAGAACATAACTGTTGGCCAGACAATTAAGCAATTAATCATAGAATTGAAGAAACAATCATATATTGGTGAATTGTAATCAAAGTTAAATTAACGTTAAACAACAATATTCATGGCTAAATCACAACCCAAGAACTATGGGTTAGTCACTCATGCTAGTATCAAATAAACTCATAAGTGTTGGATAATTGCAAATACTAAGAAAAGATGAAGAAAACTGAGATCTCCTCGCTCCCAGATGTTCCTCGTGTGTATTCCCTCTTCAAAGTGGCGTCCCCCCTCTAAAAATAAGCTTAGTCTTGCTTTTATACATATTGGGTAGGTCCCGGGCAAACTTGGACAATTTTCCGTCACCAGCGTCCAGCCCTGCGCCCCACGCTGGCCTTGGCCCTGGCTTAGTGAAAGTTCTGCCAAGGACGCCACAGGTGGTGTGGAGCGCTGCCTGTGGCGCCGAAAATCCAACTTTTTCTTTTTTCGTCCGTTTTGGCTCTAATCTCGCACCTTTCGCCCCCAATTGCTTTCGGATAATTTCTACACATAAAAATACCCCGAATTAATATAGATCAACACTTTTTTCATCCGAAATACACGAAACACGAGTGAAACATGATGCGATATACATATAAATATATATACTTTAAACTAAATATCAATACCCCACACTTAGACTCTTGCTCGTCCTCGAGCAATGGGACTAACAACTCTATCCCAACTACATACAAATCTCAACTATATCAGAGCAATTCAATCTTTAACCATACACTCTACCCTTGACTATGATCGATACCGATAATCAAGCATGAACATATAAAATTCACATTCTTCCCGTTTTAAACATGCCCAAATATATCCATTTCAATTCAATCAATTCAAACAACCTATCCGTAACCACACCACCTCAAGAGTCGACTCGTGACCACTAAGCATTCTCAACTCGCGTACTTACCCAACAAGAAATGTCTATAACATTACCAATCATTCATGATATCATGTGCCCTCACCAACAACGAAAGAGTGAATATATAATAGTCCACACATTCAAATATGCTTTGGAATATAAATTAAGGACATCATACAATTAAACAAAATTCGCTCACTCTCACAAAGAATTCATATGCATTTCGTGGTCGTACCATAAGCTTGCTCGTAGTGTACATCTCTACTAATCTAAGCTGGCCAAATCTAGGATCAATTAGGACTTCAAGGTTGTAATGTAGGCTAAGGGACAGGTATGATACCTTTAGGAATAATGACTAACCCTTCTAAGCACTTTAATACACTACACTCACAATTCGAACACATATTATTCTCAACTAATTCACTTGCCACAACCCATATACAGCATAGTCCTTATTTTCGTTAAGCACTTCTATACTCCCACTAGCACAAATTAGTAAGATTAAGAGATGTGTATTTTTTTATACATACTTTGACTATCATTTTTCTTTTTCTTTTTCTTTTTTTTTCTACACACATTCCATACATTAAAGTTCATCGGCTAGTGACTTTTGATTTCAACTTTAGTGCACCAAAGGGCCCTCCCATAGATCCACTCAAAAGCGACTCCCCAATATCTCACCATACTTCTTTTAGCAACTAAGTGCCTTAGGAGGTAAAGGTTCAACAATTTCAAATTAAGAACAAAATAGGGGTATGACTTGTAATGTGGGTGCCAAAGAAAGGTCTATAGGCTCAAAGGGGATAGCAACGGAAAATTTTATCTTCAAGTGACAAGCATATCTATGCTCTGTCGAACCCCATTTTCTCACGAAAGCGGGTTTCAACGTCGTGGCAACTCTTTTATAGAGTGGTAGATAGAGTGCTAAAAGAAGAGTCGTCACCTAACGATTTTAAGGTGCGTTAGGGCACCTATTGTGCAGATAACTCTCTTTGACTAGTCAACGCCATCAAAGATCGGGTAAGGGCTCAAATTACCTCAAAGAGAAGGTGTTAGACACTCTTTGAGGTTCATAACTGTGGGTCCCGGTCGAACTTAAAATTATGTGGATTAGGCTAAGTGATCAAATAAGCAAAGAGATTATAAAGGTCAAAGAATTGTATTACAAAAATCTTAATACGAATATAGAGATACAACTATTCCAATTCTAATAGCAAACATAGAAAGGAAATGGGGGAGGGGGGTCCTATATTTTTTAGTCTAAAGGATCACCCCGTGCAACATAAATAATATTTCACAATTCCTTTGGGGTAGGGAGTTACTCATATTATTCAGCGGCCACAGACTATCATCTCCTGCTACCCGATTACTATGTTAAAGTTGTTTACCTAAAAGCGCTCTAATTCAATTCTAAGTCGTGCCCTATGCATGCATTACCCGTCCCATACCTATGGTCCAGGAGGTTTTGGACCTCTATTTAGGTAGTTCTAGACTTTACTTAGGTTGCTCAAAATGTTAAAATTAGGCGACATACAAAACATATTGGACTTCAAATATGGTGAGTTAAGGGCTCAAGTTAGCCTCCACACTTAAGTAACAAATGCACGCGAAACAAATGTTCAGGTTAGGAAGGTTAAAATTAAGAACCTTAGGCCCTATAGATATGATTTCTAGGTGACTTTGAATTAAAACATACATGCAGTTTCATATGCAAGGGGCTGCTCATAGACAGGATTATACAGTTATCGCATACTGATTATTGAAATTGCAGATTTCCAGTTATTAATCCTATAGATGTTGCGTCTAAATGATTTATGCAGTAAAGACAGTGGAATCTATCGGAAGAAACCCAAAATTACTCATGCTTTTGACAATGGCCTAAGTGAGGAATAAACAGTGTCGAGAAGTGTAGCATTAACAATTATTAAGGCGAATAGTTATATCTTATAGACAAGATCTCTAACAATTGGCACTTGGAGCCAATTTTATTGTTATACCTTAACCCTATAGGCATGTTTTCTAGGTGAACAGTGCGATACAGTATCAAATGAAATGATTGAAATCCTAGAGGCATGATTTCTAGTGGAGATGGTGCAGCAATGCAAATTGAAGGAAAGTTCAACGATATTTATTTTCTATGGGCAAGTTTTCTAATAACATGTAGCAACAAGGATAATTGAAGCATTTGAGCTCATGCTTTGCTAGTAGACAAGTAGTGTGAGTGTATGCTTCTCCTAATGACATGATTCCTACAGTGCACATAGAGAGTGAAAGGCATATATAGCAAATAAATCATTGAATCCTGTAGGCATATTTTTCAGCCCTCGCATGCAAACATCAGAATTTACCCATTCCCCATTTTTTTTTACTAACACCCCAATTATTTATTACATATTTACTACATACCTAATAATGAATAAGATTATAAATATTATACAAATAATGATAGTAGGCCCATAACGGGCCCAAAATAAATATCAAGCACTGTCTGGGCCTTCAACAATTCTCTCGTGGTATACCCATAGTTTCAATAAGGAACCATGTTCCTCAGCACAACTCAGAATCCATAGAAGAGCTCAAAAACAAATCACACAACCATAGAGCAACCATATTATCCAACTAGCTTGCATGTTCATTAGACAATAGGAAAAGGAATTGGGATAATTCAGGTTTTAGTAGTAGGGGGAGTGACTAAAGACCCAACTCCTAGTGTGTCAGAGTTCACAAGGGCCTCAAATGGACCCCGAGCAGTGCTCACACTAGGGAGGTCAGTAGTAAGAGCCTTGGCAGCCTTGGCTTTCAGCTGGCTAATAATGAGAGGTTCAGAATAGCATAGGTAACAGATGAGGGAGAGTGGACAATGGTTGAGGGACAGGAGTTGAGGAAATGCACTTATAGATTAAAGTAGACATAGAAAAGATGAGCATACAGAGCAGTTAATCAAACAAGTCACGGGACTTAGAAACAAGTTCAACAGGATTCCAACACTTAGCAAAATAATAGATAAACAACCACATATTGAAAGAGTTACGGGAGAAATAAGTTTGCGAGATTGATAGAAGTTATCATATACAGGAGCATAATACCAAAAAGTTTAAATAAGGCACTGACTTAGAGATTTGATGCCTAAAGGTCTTAATTATGTCAAACATGGCATGGAAACACAAACTAAGATGGCCATTCTAAAGGTTTCCAAACAGACATTAAGGATATAAGACTAAGCAAAACAAAAACATGCTGTGAGGGAGTAGATCATAATTGATAGAAAAGGTCTTATCACATATTAGAACACATTACATATGCAAGACTATCATTGCAAAGATTCAGAACAGAGTAAACTTCATGTCAAATAGCAAATGTAGGCATTCAGGTATTGACAAAGTAGACTAATTAACTAAAAAAGGTCCAGGTTATGTTAGGGATTCATCCTAATATCATGAAACAGTTCAAAACATGGTAGGGAAAACAAGTTGAGGTGACTGTTCTAAAACCTCAAACAATCACTAAATGGGTATGGGATCAAGTGAGCATGCTAGAGTGACAAAACTAGCAGAGAAACAAGTCACAAGTTATTACAAATGTGAGGCATTCACTACAGAGATTCAGGACAAAGCAGATAAGCATATTGATGAACACTCAGGCATCAATACACTAGCTAAACGAGCTTAGGAAGGTTTAGGTTATCCAAGTTAGATATAGACAATCTCAGAACCAGCAACATTAGGAGAAGTGAAATGCTAAAGAGACTTAAAACGAGTGTGACGTTAACAGAGTTGTGCATAAAAGTAACCCAGAGACACATTAAGCTATAGATTTCAGAAATGAGAACACATGCAAATCATAGACACATAAAAATGAAATTGCAAAAGGTCAAGTGACTTACCAGTTAAACGGGGAACAATAAAGAACAAAAGATCCACAAGAACCCAGAATCTCAATGCGTCAAAGTTCCCAAGAGCTTCAAAATAACCCCCAAAAATGCTCGCACCAAGAGAAAGTTCGAACAATAGAATCTCAGTGGCCTTGGCTTTCAGCCGGCCAAGAACAAAGTACAGAACAAGAGAATGAGGGAATCACAGAACAAAGTTTCAATTTTAGTGAAAGTATATCGATTGAGGTCCGTCCTAAAGGGGAATGGGGAGGGGTTTATATAGTAGCAAAATTGGACGAATAAACAAGGAAACAAAGTAAATAAAACCTAAAATAAGGAAAGAAAGCATGCAAAATCTATTCAGATCAATTTAGGAGAGAAAACGGGTAAACCCTAGTTCAAGAGGGAGAACACAAATCGACATAGATCCCACTGAATCAGACTCACATAGCATGGTACTGCGTGTATATAGACGAAATAATGGTCAGAATCAAGGGTTCAATCCACTTTAGTTCGATCTCAGAAGATCTCACTTGCCAAACTTAGGCAAGCACCTAAGTAACGCCACAAATGGACGACCAGTAGTGAGAGGAGACCAATAAGGTAAGTGAATCAGTGATTGATTCCATTTTAGAGCCGAATTTGGAGAGGTTGAGAGATGCAGCGGCTAGAGTTCGTAGAAGAAGGGGAAAGGTTCGAGAGAGTGTGAAGGCGGTTGTAAAGAGACGAATGAGTCTCTAAGGTTTAGGTAGGGGAGTAATTAAAAGTGGGGGGTTAATCATGGGCCGTTGATCTTAGAGATCAACGGCCAGGGTTTCAAAAAAGACCTGGCCGGGTCATTTTAGAGGAGTCCGATCGGGTTGGGTTTGGGGTCATTGGGCCAATTTGGTCTAAAAATTGGTTTAGAGATTGGGCTACAATTTAAATACACCAAATTTATCAAAAATAATTTATAAAAATAATTAATAAATAAATATATTATTTATACACTAAAATGATTACAAATAATAATTCATCATTATAAAAATATAAAAGTACTATTTTGACACAAATAATATAAATAAGGAGCATTTTTATATGAATATAGGCTATTATTGTAAAATTATGCAAATAGCTTTAAAATGCTAATGTAATTATATAAAAATGAAGTGAAATTATTATGAGACTTATATAGGGATGCAAAAAATAGTAATTTTGGATGATTAAGTCATCACAAATAATTTAAAGGAATAATTACTAAATATTTATGTGATTTAAATGCAAGAAAATTAATTTTAAAGCTCTAAAGATTATAACAAATTATAGAAAATGCTTGTATAGATTTGTAAACTAAAAATGATATTTTGAAAGTATATATACTATTTGAGAAAATATGAGGGAAAAATTGGGTATCAACATGCTCTAGCAAGAAACACCTACGTCATCTCCTAGATTAGCACAACTTAACAATTTAGCTTCGATTAACACACATGGCAAGTTCTAGACTACACAAGATAGCATAGAGAATCACAATTCCTCACACACATATTGCACATGACTCAATCAAGACGATTATGTTCAACTCTCAAGTCAAGCAAGCACACATAATTGAGAACAATAATCATAATGCACTATGTGGCCTACAAGTCGAACAACTGAGAAGAGGCGTCACAAAATAAGCTATTTATTTTACTTAGGCATCACAATTCAAACCAAATGCATGGGAAGATAGATCGCATGTCATGGCCTAATATACCAGCACCAAACATGTCACTAAGTATCTCAAAGCAACTCAATTTCTTCCTAACTTATTCCTAAAAATAAAGTACCCGGTTCGAGCTACACCCTTGAAAAAGAACCGGCACCCAATGAAAAACCAAGGGATACTACCTATAATATCCTAAAAAAAAATTGGTGATTTTAATCGGACTTTATCTCTCAAGAAAATTGTCCAACAAATCCATCGTCGGGAAAAGTCCGAGCTTATTTTTAATTTTATTTTTAATTTTAATTTTTTTATTTTTTATTTTATTTTGAGAACCTAGACTATGTCTATTACTAGTTCTAAAACAAAAAACTAATAAAAAAATAGTTTTATATAATTGCACTTCAGAAAGTAGTTTTTCCACCCCACACTTATATTATGCATAGTCCTCGATACATGATCACAGAGAAAAATATTAAAATAAGGGTGAGAAATACTCCTTGAGACCCTCTCGGGCCTGGCTCGGACATGATCCTCAATATTAAGGGTCGGGACGACCCCACACTTAAGCTCAAACATGCTCCTCGGCTTCAACTTCGGGTATTCAGACTTTTCCTACTCTGCAAAACAACACAAAACTTGACACTATAAAAAATGAATAAAAATAATACAGGCTGGGTTGCCTCCCAACAAGCGCCTTATTTATAGTCGTGGCACGACTCTGCTACTTTGCTCAGGCTGAGCGCTTTCTCTTCTTTTTTCTCCCATGAAGTCTAGCCTTTTGTACGCTCTCAGAAGATCTCCTCTTTCTTCTCTGGCTCTTTTCTCAATCATTCTTACACACTCAGCTTGCAACACCACCTTCTCTAACTCAGTTGTCCAATCTGGATCACTACAATTCACATAAGAACTCTGCTCTATCTCCTTCAATTCGACCACAGTAATCATGCACAAGTCTTCATAATTCTTAGGGAGCTTAGGTTCCTTGTACACATTAAAAGTGACTTCCTCATCATCAACTCTCATCTTCAACTTCCCTTCCCTCACTTCAATAATCGCTCCACCAGTAGCTAAGAATGGTCGCCCCAAAATAATGCGCACTTCCTCATCTGCCTCGTAATCAAGAACAATAAAATTAGCAGGAAGAATAAACTTTCTCACTCGAACTAACACATCCTCAATAATTCCTTCTAGCATAACTAGTGATCTATCTGCTAATTATAACACAATTGTAGTAGGTCTAAGCACCCCCAATCCGAGTTGCTTGAACAAAGAGGATGGCATCCAATTTATACTAGCCCCTAAATCATACAGGGCTCTACCAACTTCTTGTTTTCCAAGAGACATAGGAATTGTAAAACTCCCAGGATCCTTCAACTTAGGAGGAAGTTTACTCTGAACTCTAGCACTGCACTCCTTAGTAAGTACAATTGTTTCAAACTCTGTATGTATTCTCTTGTTGGCCACAATATCTCCGAGATACCTTGCATACTTAGGCACTTCCTGCAAAATTTCCACCAAAGGCAAATTCACACGCATTTGGCTCAAAATATTTAAGAATTTCTTGTACTTTGCATCATCTTTTTGCTTCTGCAGTCTTTGTGGAAATGGAGGTGGTAGCCTTGCCCCAATTACTGGCTCTGATCCTTTGCTCTCTTTCTCATTCTCCTCAACTGGCTTAGGAACTAATTCTCCTTCAATACTAGTTATATACTTCTTTTTATTTGGAACTTCTTCTAATATTCTTCCATTTTTCAAGGTAACCGCATTGACTTGAGCTTTAGGATTAGGCTCGGTATCACTAGGAAGAGCCCCAGCTGGTCGAGTATTTTGGGCACTAGCAAGTTATCCCATTTGTCGCTCCAAATTTCTCATCGCTGCTGCTTGGGCCTGCTGGTCAGCCATCACTTTCTTTATCATTTCTGTTGTTTGGGCCAGTTGGTCAGCCATCGATTTCTTTATCATTTCCTCAAGGTGACTTGTCGAGTTTGCACGCTGTTCAGCCTGAGGTGGTCTATATTATTGTTGAGGTGCTTGTGGCATGTACTGATTCTGAGCACCTTAGTTTCTACCCCAGGAGAAGTTTGGGTGGTTCCTCCGGTTAGGATTGTAAGTGTCCCTATACTGATTTGCATGGCCTCGATTTGCAATACCCACAAAATATACAGACTCTGGATTTGCTGGACATAGATTGCTCATGTGACCCTCTCCATATACTTCATAAAATAATTGCACTTGTTGCACTGGCTAGGCTTGTTGCTTGTTAATAAGCAAGGTCATCTGATTGACTTAGTTGGTCAATGTGGAAATCTATACTAATAATGCCGAGATGACATCTAGCTCGCAAACCCCTGCAGATTTTTGCACTGTGTGTCTGCCCATCTCTCCTTGCCAATCAGGATTGCTTTTGGATAATTTGTTCAATAACGCATATATCTCATCAAAGCTTTTCTTCAACACTTGACCTCCAGCTGCAGCATCTACCACAATCTTTGTCTCAGGATATAGCCCTTCTATGAAAGTGTGAGCTAATACTTCGTTTGTCTGATTGTGATGAGGACAGTCTCTGAGCAACCCCTTGAACCTCTCCCATGCTGAGTATAAAGACTCCCCCACTTTCTGTTTGAAAGTGATTATCTCACTTTTGATCTTTGCAGTTTTGCCTGAAGGGAAGAACCTTGCCAAGAATTTCCTTGCCAGATCATTCCATGATGTAATAGGATTAGCTGGTTCTGCCTTCAGCCATCACTTTGCTTCGCCCTATAGAGAGAATGGGAAAAGTGTGAGCCTTACATAGTCTGGAGTGACTCCGTTAGTGATATAAGTATCACTAATCTCCAAGAGGTTCAAGATATGCTGTTGTGGATCCTCGTGTGGAAAACCCATAAACTGCCCATTTGCATGAAGTAGCTGGATCATACTCTATTTCAGCTCAAAGTGCCCAGTGAATCTGGGGTTCACAATCCTGGAGGTGACATTAGCAATGTTGGGCATCGCCACCTCCTGAACAACCATATATTGCTCATCTGCCATGTTCACAGGAAATTGAACAAGTGCTTGAAGATTATTTGTGTCCCTTGCTTCCCTCAACCTCCTATGAAATGTTCTCTCAGGTTCGGGGTCAAAGCCTTGAAGTCTGTCCTGGCTTCTGACCCTTCGCATTCAATCAAGGTTTCTAAGAGCAGATCAACAATCAAGTAACGTTAGACTTGACGAAATAAACAATTAAAGGAAAAACTAGAAAGTAGTCAATATTCAAGTCCCCGGCAACGGCGCCAAAAACTTGTTGCTCCCAAACGCACACGCAAGTACACGTGGTCGTACAAATAATAAAATGATAAGTCGAGCGTCGAACCCACAGAGACTTGTATCAACTACCTACTAAATTCACCAAGATTGTTATTCAGTCGAGCCAATTCGAGTTCAAGAATTTAATTATACTAAACTATAATTCTATGTAGTAACTAAATTATCAAGCAGCAAAATAATTATTGTGTATTCAGTAGAGACAAATATTCCAGGGTTGTGATCGATTCACCAATCCTATTGTGTTCTAGTTAACTCTCCATTTCATACAATTCACTCATGGTTGCTAATTAATCGAACAATTGCTCTCGTAGCCTTCTCCCGAAGTACTACTCGCCTATTCAAAATAGATTAACGCCTATATTCCTATGAGATCAATCTATTAAGAATGCATTAAGATTATGATATTTAATTAAGTACAGTGATTAGATATATTCCTATCCTAACCATAAACCTCCTCCCCCCTCAAAGTTAAAATCGTGCTCTCTTTAATTCTTCTCTAATCTAAACATGGCTTTCCCAAGCATAGCATAGATAGTAAATAGAACCTAACTGCTAGCCAAACAATTAAGCAATTAATCATAGAATTAAAGAAACAACCATATATTGGTGAATTGTAATCAAAGTTAAATCAATGTTAAACAACAATATTCATAGCTAAATCACAACCCAAGAACTATGAGTTTTAGCCACTCATGCTAGTATCAAACAAATTCATAAGTGTTGCATAATTGAAAATACTAAGAAAAGATGAAGAAACCTGAGATCTCCTCGCTCCCGGATGTTCCTCGTATGTATTCCCTCTTCAAAGTGGCGTCCCCCTCTAAAAATAAGCTTAGTCTTGCTTTTATACGCATTGGGTAGGTCTAGGGCCGAAATAACCTTGTCTTGGGCAAACTTGGGCAATATTTCCATCACCAGCGTCTAGCCCAGCGCCCCACACTGGCCCTGGCGTTGGCTTAGTGAAAGTTCTGTCAAGGGCACCACAGGTGGCGTGGAGCGCTGCCTGTGGCGCCGAAAATCCAACTTTTCCTTTTTTCGTCCGTTTTGGCTCTAATCCCCCACCTTTCCCCCTCCTCCTCCCCCCCCTCCCCCACCCCCAATTATTTTCGAATGATTTATATACAAAAAACGTCCCGAATTAATATAAATCAACACATTTTACATCCGAAATCCACGAAACACGAGTGAAACATGAGGCGATCTACATATAAATATATATACTTTAAGCTAAATATCAATAATAATTTATATTGGCGAAATAATAGTTAGTTGATGGAATCCATGTCTTGGTTTGGAGATTGATGATATACCTATATGAAAGCTTATAAGTTTTCATGTGTAAATCCGGCCGGTGGATTTTGTATCCAACACATGAAATAAGTTAAGCGAAAGTCTAAAGACAATAATCAATAAATTAAATTATCAGTAATTTAATTTAATTGATTAGTATGTGAATCTTAACACGGGGAGTTAAATAAGATTTAATTGATGAATTTTGAAATTGAATAAGGAGTGCAATTACGAATTTTTAGTGGAATAATTCGTAATTTATTATGATGGATATTAATTTAAAAAATTAGAAATTAATTCCATAATTAGAAACTTTGTTAATTAAATTATGTGGTCCCTGCCATGTCTAAATAATAGAAAATAAAAGAATCATTTTTCTGGTGGAAAAAAAACCCAACAGGTTTTGAAAAAGGGTTTTAACTCATAAAACATGTGTTATAAAATACAAAAGATTTTCCACCTAGAGGGAAGGAGAAGATGGTGGCTGAATTTCAGCCCCTTTTTCCTAGAAATTTTGCCCGCACAAAATTGTCATTTTCGAATATTATTTGGGTAACACAATAGAAGGTCGTGGAACGTTCGGGAGTTGTGATCGTGCTGATGGTGGATATTTCATTGAGTTGCTGTGGAACTAGAGGCTCACGTGATAGAGAGTCTTTGTTCACGTTTCAAGAGATAACCCGTAAAACTTTTTATATGTTAGTTGTCTAGATTACATGTGATTTTAATACTGAAATTGCTTTCGCTGCTTATGATAATCCATCAATGTAACATAAGAATAAAATGCTATAATCATAATGTTCCACTCAAAAGTTTAATTATAAGATATTTCCGTTAATTTCTTGGCATTAATCAACTTGCACCTTGCTTTCTTAGGAAAATCAAATAGGAAATAGAAAACGTTCCGACTCAACAAACTGAGAGAATAAATCATGATGGAATGATGAAAGTATTAGCGATATTGCAAGTCCCTACCATATAAGTTCATATTTTATTTAATAAAAGAAACAAATAAGCTGGTCAAAATTAATAGGAATCACCACTAGTATTGATTAACAATTCTTTCTTGAACTAGCACATGCTATATGTTGAACTAAAAAGAAAAGTTGCTTTCTTTTAGATCCTTTGGGAGAAAGTGACATTCTTTAAAAGAAACATATGATTGAATATAGGTAATCATAAAAAATATAGGTAATCTTAAAACATAAATTCACGCACCTCGATTTATCATAATAATTTTTTTTTTCTACATGTTATAATTTGTGATACAGGTCACATGATATGAAATGATTCTAACCACTTGACCCTTTTGCAATCATCTATTCCGCAAAAAAATGCCCAAATGTAATACTTTTTGGGTGGTCTTTAGCTGTAGAACCCATTTGCCATTCTACAAAATTTCAAGGTCAAAAGCTAAAAGTATTACTCGTGGGGCTAGCGAGGGATAATATTTGTTAAATTTGAAATTCTGTCCAGGAAACAAATAGCGACAAAAATTCGAGTGAAATTTAAAATTAGCCAGATTTACAAGTGGTAATTGAAAAATAGCCAAAATTTCAAAAGTAATCGAAATTTAGTCACTTTTCATGTAAAGATAAATCTGAACGAAAACACTGTTCAAAATCCGAAAAATACTCCAACATAATATGCTGGAAGTTCATACACATGTGCTCCAATCTCTAGTATATTATGGTGAAATTGGAGTTCCAGCATAATATGCTGCAAGTTCAGACACAAGTGTACCAATCTCCAGTATATTACGCTGGAACTTTCAGTGTTGCAGCAAAATAGTGGCTATTTTTCAATGACTTTACAAACGCTGGCTAATTTTCAATTACCAATCCAAAAATTGGCTAGCCCGTGTTATTTTCACCAAAAGTTCAAAACCATCCATTTTAAGAGCTATCTCTCTATTTTGCTTTTCAAGCACCCACTTTCGTACTTTGAAATCAGGCTACACCACGTTATTGTACTTCATCTCAATTATATATACAAATATCATGACCCAAATCCACTAGTCGTGATGGCACCTAACTCAACCCGCTAGGTAAACTAATTAATAACTATTCAATTTTAATAATATTTAATAGGACAATTAATCAAAAGAAATTATCTCAATCTTATAAATTTCCCAAGGACTGGTAGTACAAATCATGAGCTTCTAAAAATAGAGTTTACAAAGTTGAAATGAAATAAATACATAGTCTGATTGAAAAATACATAAATAAAGTTTTATAAATCTAAGGCTACCACGAACAAGATGCAGCTACCACCGGGACACAGGTACATCTTCAATCCAGCTCCCATCGAACACAACAACATTAGCAACCAACATCTGCACGCAAGGTGCAAAAGTGTAGTATGAGTACAACCGACCCCATGTACTCAATAAGTAACAAACCTAACCTTAGGTTGAAAGTAGTGATGAGCTAACACAAGGTCGGGTTCAATACCAAAGTTTCACAACAGTTCATAACAGCACAGTACAAGTACAAAACGAGTATCTCAAAAATAAAAGGCTCAGTTCGTTCACAGTTCCAAAAAACAAATAGGCATTTCTTTTCAAGTATCTCAGTGAAAACCCAAATCTTTTACCGAAAAAGCCAAAATACGAGTAAGTTTGAAAACTGTGATTTTTCCCAAAAATCCTTTCAACAATAAATAAAATGTTCCATTTTCCTTTCAGATAGCAAGTGTAAGATGCCTCTCTATGACCATATGTAAAAATGTATGAGAAGTCATAAATGACGTAATACTATATAGCATGAGAAAAAATGTATCTCTATGCCTATATGTCAAGTGTGCATGCCAAATGCGATGCAAATCAGTGATAAAGATCATATGCATACTCTCAGAATATCAATTCACTCCGTCCTCCCAGTCACTCAGCACTCGGAACTCGGAACTCGCACGCAGTAGGTACCTTCGCTCACTGGGGGTGTGCAGACTCTAGAGGGGCTCCTACAACCCAAGCGATATAATCCGCACGGACAACTCACGTGATGCATGGACAACTCATGTTCTATAATATCAATATCTGGAATCGCACAGACAACTCACCTGCTGCACGGACAACTCACGTGCTATAGTAAGCCAATCTGACCCACTACGGCATACAACGCGATCCTATAATCATCCTCACAACTAGGTCCCCGGCCTCACTCAGTTATCAATCTCTCCAGTCTCTCAGGCTCATAATGTCATGATACTAGCCCGAAAATAATGATATGGTGCATTAATAAATAACAATAGACACTGAGATATGATATGCATATGAATACGTATGACTGAATATGTAATGCAATGAAAGCAGATTACTCAACAACAGAAATGACCTCAGTGGGTCCCAACAGGATAAGCATATAGTCTAGATATGGTTTCTAACATAATCACAGCTCAATAACTCTAGTACGTAGATATTTCATGATTTCAGACAAGTTCAGGTAACTACACAGTACAACAAAAATAACGTAAAATCACAGTTCACACGGTGCACGCCCACACGCCCGTCACCTAGTATGTGTGTCACCTCAAAATCAAACACATAACACGTATATTCAGGGTTCATACTGTTAAGTTATATTCCAAAGTCTCAATGATGGGAATGTTCACTTACCTTGGTTTTACAGGAATCGAAATCATCAAAAGGAAAGAATACTAATGAGAAGCTGTCCAAAGATGTGATTGCTGAATTAATGGACAAGAAAAAGGAATTAAATTTTAGCACATCCATTCGGCCTCAATCAAAGGAAATCAGATTACAAATCAAGGAGCTATTGCCAGCAAATATTCAGTATCCTTAATTAAGCTCAATTATAGGCTTGAATGTCTCCCCAATATAAGCTTGTGACAAGGAAAGTCACGATCAAATCCGGTCCCTCCCAAGAGCAGGATTCGAAGAGGCACACCTTGGGTCAAATCCCTTTGAAGATCTCGTGCCTCTTTTTTCGATCAAGGCTCAACGGCTCTCTTCTCTCTTATAAGAAGTCTGCTAAGATCAAATGAAATACTTGCGCAACTACACACATTGTTTTCTAAGTCTCTCTACTTCTTAGCCTAAACATTGTAATCCTCAGTTTATCAGCGTCTCAAAAGATAGGAAGAATTAGAACACAAAAGAGAGTTGTGTCATTATTCAGAATTCATTGTTGCTATACTTCGTTGGTGGTGAACGAATCAAAACCATCTATATTGTAATACTTTCAATATCTAAAGGGAACCCTT
This sequence comes from Nicotiana otophora, assembly GCA_000715115.1. Lineage (NCBI taxonomy): Eukaryota > Viridiplantae > Streptophyta > Magnoliopsida > Solanales > Solanaceae > Nicotiana > Nicotiana otophora. Next base: position 15,489 of record AWOL01S0032158.1, read on the forward strand.
GTGACCCAAGGGAAATTGGATGTAAGCACCACACCGGTACCGAACCAGTATAAAATCTCTGTGTGTTATTCACTTTACATTTACTGTTTATCTTACATTCTGCTATTAATCTAGTCAACTAAAATCATCGTCAGAGCAATGCTCACAATCTCTGCTTAGCAACTGGTGAGAAAAAGATCATGGGATCTAACACTGTTGTTTGTGCACTATTTCAAGAAGGAACCTCTCAGGTTCGACCTCCTTATTTCAACAGACAACACTTTTCTCATTGGAAAGTGTGTATGGAAACATACACGATGTCATATGCCATTAAAGTTTAACGAGTGATCAATATGTAAAATCTTCCAATCCCAGCAAAGAAGGATGCAAATGGTCAAGTCATCGTATCAACTGATCCTCTTGACTTAGATGACTACATTAATGAACAAGCTGCTGTCATAACTGTAAATGCCAAAGCAAAAAGTCTACTGTACAATGCTATCGGTGGAGAAGAGTATGAAAAAAGATCAAGTTATGAAACAACCAAAGAAATGTGGGACACACTGGAGGTCACGTACGAAGGAACCAACAAAGTGAAAGAAACAAGGATCAATCTTTTGGTTCGAGACTACGAGCTATTTCAAATGAAGGATTGAGAATCTGTGGAAGAGATGTTCTCCAAGTTCAGCAAAATTCTTGGAGATCTGAAATCCTTTGGTAGACCTATCAAAAGTGGTGAACAGGTTAAAACAATTCTCAAGAGTTTACCTACCATTTCGCAGTCAAAAGTCATCGCTTTGGAATGTCAAGATCTTGACAAAATTTCCTATGATGAACTCAGAGGTGATCTAATTGCTTTTGAGAAAACTCACTTAGATAGACAAATTCAAGAAAAGAAGAAAACTGTTGCCTTTAAGGAAACTGTGGCTGAAGAAGAAGAAGAAGAAGAAGGATGAGAACAAGATGAAAACATTGCCATGCTCTCTCAAGTTGTAACAAGCATGATGAGGAAAAATAGAAATAGCAGAAGAGGGAAGCCTAACTTCAGGAAAGGAAGGATAAACAATAAAATTGATAAAAAATGATGGTAGGTGCTACGAATGTGGAAAATTTGGTCATATTCAAGCTGATTGTCCTGAACTAAAGAAGAAACTGAGCAGAAATATGCAAAAGAAGAAATCCTTCGGAGCATGGAGTGATGAAGAAGAGTCTGATCATGAGGAAGTTTCTAATATATGTTTCATGGCTATAAATGAAAATGAAGATTCAGGGGTGCTTGGACTAATGGTAGATGGAGATGATGAGGAAGACAACTCAAGAGAACTTGGCCTTATGGCAGACGAAGGAACTAGTAATGTACGTCTTCCCACATGCCCTAATTGTTATGAACTTCAAAAATTTGTTGATATTGCTCTTGCAGATATCGAAAAAGTTGTGAATGAACTTAGAAAGATTAAGAGAGAAAAGAAAGACTGGGCCCTGAAACTGGAAGTATGTGAAATTGCGTGTGAAATGCTACAGGATGAAGTTAATGAGCTTCAACTTCAATTGAATGGATTGCAAAAATCCACCAGTCAAAACTCAGTCAAATCAAATCAGACTACTCATCACAAACAGGAATTTCTTGCTTGTTCCTTTTGTGGTAAAAATGGCCATAGTACTAACCAATGCAGGAACAGAATTAGAGCATAAAAAGGTTCTGGAAACTCTAATAGTCCACCATGTTTTTATTGTGGTAAAATGGGTCATACCTCAAATCGTTGCAGGTTCAAAGATAATAGGAGATGGGTCTGGAGACCTAAATCTTCAAATCAAGCTAACACTCAGCATTCTAACCATTCGGGACCCAAGCAGGCTTGGGTACCTAAAAACAAGTAACTTTGTTTTGCAAGAACATCGCAAGAAGAATCGAAAAGGAAAATGGTATCTCGAAAACGCGTGTTCTAGACATATGACTGGTGACAAATAATTGTTCAAATCAGTCACTAAACTAGATGGAGGAACAATTACCATTGGAGACAAATCCAAAGGAAATGTAATTGGTATTGGAAAAGTTCCTCTAAGCTCAACATGTGATGTAGATAAAGTCTACCTGGTTGATGAACTCGGCTATAATCTTCTCAGTATTAGTCAACTATGTGACAACGACTATGAGAATCGTTTTAAGAAATATGGCTGGTTTATAGAAGATGAATCAGGTAAAATCATTCTTTCAGGCAATAGAGATAGAAATGTCTATACTATCAGCAATTTTGATAATCTTGGAGATCAAATTTGTCTTACTTTCATGATTGATGATCCCTGGGTCTGGCATCGAAAACTTGGTCATGCCAGCATGCATACTATTCAAAAGCTTTCTAAACATGATCTTGTAATCGGTCTTCCAAAACTAGATTTTTCAAGGGATCATATCTGTGATGCATGTCAACTGGGAAAACAAACTCTCTCTTCTTTCAAAATTAAAAACATTGTTACCACCTCCAAACCTCTTCAATTATTGCATATGGATTTATTTGGTCCAACTAGAACTGCTAGCATAGGTGGTAGGAAATATCCTTTTGTCATTGTAGATGATTTCTCTAGATTTACTTGGGTTAAGTTTCTAAGTCACAAAGATGACGCTCTAAAGAATTTTAAAGTTTTCTGTAAGAAGGTTCAACGCGAAAAGGGATACTACATATCTACTATCAGGAGTGATCATGGAGAAGAATTTAAAAGCAGAGCTTTTGAAAATTTTTGCAACGATCAAGTAATCTCTCACAACTTCTCTTTACCAAGATCACCGCAGCAAAATGGAGTAGTAGAGCGTAAAAATAGAACTTTACACGACATTGCAAGAACCATGATTGTGGAAAATTCCTTACCTCGTCACTTCTGGGCAGAAGCTGTGAATACAGCATGCCACATCATCAATAGGTATCTGATTCGACCAATCCTCAAAAAGACTCCTTATGAACTATGGAACGGTAAGAAACCCAATATCAGTTACTTTCACCCTTTTGGATGCAAATGTTTTATCCACAATAATGGAAAGGACAATTTGGGTAAGTTTGATCCTAAGAGTGATGAAGGTATATTTCTTGGATACTCTCCTTCAAGTAGAGAATATAGAGTTTACAATAAAAGAACTTTATGCATTGAAGAATCAATTCATGTTGTTTTTGTTGATACTAACCCTCGCCCAAGGAATGAAAAACTTCCTAAAGATGAGGAAATATCGTTTGTCCCTAAATCTGTTATTGTAGGAAAGGATCATCAAAGTGAGTCAGCTGTTCAACAGACTCAACCACCTAAAGAGCCCGTAGAAAATTTCGAACTATCTCCAGTAGATCAGTCGACTAAGGTAGAAAGAGAACCTTACTTAAACACTCCAAATGAATGGAAAAGTGAACCTGGCTATCCTCACAAATTCATTTTAGGAGATCCACAGGAAGGAATCAGTACAAGGTCACAGAAGAACAAATCTCATGTGGCTCTTATTTCTCAACTTTAGCCAAAGAAAGTAGATGAAGCTCTCAAAGATACTCACTGTATAAGTGCTATGAAAGATGAACGAGATCAATTTGAAAGAAATAAAGTATGGGAATTGGTTCCAAGACCTTCAAACTCATCCATCATTGGAACTAAGTGGGTATCCAGAAACAAATTGAATGAATCAGGTCAAGTGGTTCGAAATAAAGCAAGATTGGTTGCTCAAGGATACTCTCAGCAAGAAGGAATCGACTATGATGAAACCTTTGTGCCTGTAGCAAGACTTGAATCCATACGAATATTACTTGCTTTCGCTGCTCACAAAGGATTCAAGCTATTTCAAATAGATGTTAAAAGTGTGTTCCTAAATGGCCACATCTCTAAAGAAGTATATGTGAAGCAATCACCAGGATTTGTAAATGTCACCTTTCCTGATCATGTATATAAGCTGACTAAAGCTTTGTACGGTCTCAAACAAGCTCCCCATGCCTGGTATGAAAGGTTAACCTCATTTCTAAATCAAGGGTTCAAAAGAGGTAATATCGATACAACTCTTTTTATTAAGCATTCTAGTTCACGTAATCTTATTACTCAAATTTATGTTGATGATATTATTTTTGGTTAGTCCTAACTCTATTCTATGTGAAGAATTTGCTCTTCCCATGAAAGGAGAATTCGAAATGAGCATGATGGGAGAAGTGACATTCTTTCTCAGACTTCAAATCAAACAGTCTCATAAAGGAATTTTTATTAGCCAAACCAAGTACACTACGAAGCTTATCAAAAAGTTTGGCATGGAAAATGCTAAGTCAATCGACACTCCAATGAGTCCAACAACAATGCTCGATGAAGACAGCAATGAAAAAATGGTTGATGAAACCATGTATAGAGGAATGATTGGATCCTTATTATATCTCACTGCTAGTCGACCAGATATTATGTTCAGAGTGTGCAAGTGTGCAAGATTTCAGTCGACTACTAAGTAATCCCATCTCACTGCTGTTAAACGAATTATTAGATATCTAATTGGTACCTCTGAGCTAGGATTATGGTATGATAGTTCTAACAATTTTGCTCTAAGAGGCTTTTCAGATGCAGATTTTGCAGGTGACAAGATTGATAGAAAAAACACAAGTGGAACGTGTCAATTCTTGGGAAATGCATTAGTATCTTGGCATAGCAAGAAACAAAATTGTGTTGCCCTATCAACGACTGAAGCAGAATATTTAGTTGTTGGAAGCTGTTGTACACAAGTTCTATGGATTATGCATCAACTTTTCGACTATGATTTATCTCTTACCTCTACTCTATATTTTGTGATAATACCAGTACTATTTGTTTATCAAAACAATTCTGTGCATCATTCTAGAGCAAAGCATATAGAAATTAAGCATCATTTTATCTGTGATCATGTTTCTAAAGGTGATATTGTTTTAGAATTTATTAGAACTGATTCTCAACTTGCTGATATTTTTAAAAAACCTTTTTTGGAAGAAAGATTTTGTTTTCTTCGAAAAAAGATTGGCATTGTGCCAAATTTGTAAAATAAATCTTTTACCGTGTTCTAAAATATTTTATTTCCTTAAGTATGTGTGGTTTAATTAATTTTTTTGTAAGTATAATAATTGCTTGTTCATCAGTACCGTCGATCAGTCTCTTCAGAAGCATCACTTTCTTCTAAACTCACCTTTTCTTTTAACCAAAGCGACCCTTCATTCCTCCCAAAAAGTACCAACAAAAACCTTTCCTTCCCTATTACTCTCTCCATTCTAACCATGGCCAAAAGAAACCCCTCTTATTCCATTGTAACCAGACGTAGCCGAAGATTTTAAAAACCCCTCAACCTTGAAGAACTTGTAGACTTGGAGTCATCAATTGACTCAGATTTCCTCAAAACGGACGATGAGAGTAGTGAATCTTCCGAAAATCCTCCCATTAGCCAGAAAAAACAGGCAAAAGACCTATGGAGCAAACCCCCAAAAAGGCTGCATGCAAGAAAGGAAAAGTGGAGAACACGAAATTTGGTCCTGAGGACAAATTAATCTTTTATGGCCCCAGTGAAAAAGCAAGGTTTGAGTCCTACAAGTCAAAATCTATGGCTTATGAATGCTCTGTAAGTATCTCTCTCATGAAAAATCTACACTGTGATGTGATTGCTATATTTGATTTTCAGCATCTTTCTTCTCTGTTTGATACCATTGAAAACTCTGTTTATGAGGAACCAGTAAGGATGTTTTATGCAAACCTTTTTGTGAGTGAAAAAGATGATTTGGAATCTATGGTGTTAGGCACTAGAATTGTTTTGGATTTTTATCAATTTGAAAAGATTTTCTCTGCTAAGTTTAGTGGGTTTGATGTGTTTGTGCAAAATTCGTGGCCAAAAGATTTTGAAGTTTCCTTTGAAGAAGCAAAAACTTTTTTGTCTGATAATCCTCCTGATATCGGTCCCAAGAACCTTAAGTTTGAACATCGTGACTTGGCCCACATGATTGCTACTACTCTTCTCCCCAGAACTGAGTTCCTTAGCTCTTTGTCCACTAGAGATATTTTTGTACTTTATTGTCTTGTTAACAATAAAAGACTAGATTGGTTTGTGTGGATTCACCAATACATACTTGAAAGTATCAGGGACATCTCTTCGTCTGTTGCCTTTTACCATATGGTCTTCTCATCTCACATATTCTCGAAGTCACATAAGATAACCTTTTTTAATGATGGGGTACACCTTGGGTGATGATGGATGGGTTAAGCGCGCCAAAGTGGAAAGCATTCCAGTGCCAGTTGAAGTTCAAACTGAACAACTAGCTTCTCAGTCGACGGCCTCTCAAAATCTTCAGCAAATTCAGCATTATCTAGATGGAATGAAACTGCTACTGGTTGAGATGAAGGAACATGTAGACAAAATCAAGGAAGTTACTAAGGAGACAGGTACAGATGTGGCTAAGCTCAGAATGGATATAGGATCGACGCGGAGGCAAGGAACCAGGGCATTCAATTCCATGAGTGAAAAGATGGATAAGCTTGTCAAAGATTTTGAAAACTCCTATGACTCCTTCTGCACCAAAGTGATAAACACTCTCATGTACTTCCTGGGAAGAAGTTAATGGGATTTTGTGTGATGGCGTTACAAATAATATTCTTTTATGCTCTTGCTTGCTTGTTGGTGGTTTTAAACAAATTTTCTTTTGCTTGGGTCTGTACAAATTATGCCTCTGCTGAAGGCACTACTTTTGCTGTACTACCTCACTAGTTATTATGTATATTACTTCCTATATTACGTGTATTGTGTGCTTTTCTTTCCTTTTTGATTGAAGTCAAAGGGGGAGAACAGTGTAGAGAAGCAAACCACTCAGGAGGAGACAACACTCATTCAGGGGGAGATCGCATCAACTTAGGGGGAGATCGCATTAACTCAGGGGGAGCAACTTAGAGGGTGAAATAAAAAGGGAAGTCTCATAATTAATGTTTACTCTCTCTTGATTGTCATCATCAAAAAGGGGGAGATTGTTAAGTTATATTCCAAAATTTCAATGATGACAATGTTCACTTACCTTGGTTTGCAGGAATCGAAATCATCAAAAGGAAAGAATACTAATGAGAAGCTGTTCAAAGATGTGATTGCTGAATTAATGGACAAAAAGAAGGAATCAAATTTTAGCACATCCATTCGGCCTCAATCAAAGGAAATCAGATTATAAATCAAGGAGCTATTGCCAGCAAATATTCAGTATCCTTAATTAAGCTCAACTGTAGGCTTGAATATCTCCTCAATGGAAGCTTGTGACAAGGAAAGTCACGATCGAATCTGGTCCCTCCCAAGTGCAGGATTCGAAGAGGTACACCTTGAGTCAAATCCCTTTGAAGATCTCGTGCCTCTATTTTTGGTCAAGGCTCAACGACTCTCTTCTCTCCTATAAGAAGTCTGCTAAGATCAAATGGAAGACTTGCGAAACTAAACACATTATTTTCTAAGTCTCTCTACTTCTTAGCCTAAAGAACTGTAATCCTCAGTTTATCAGTGTCTCAAAAGATAGGAAGAATTAGAACACAAAAGACAGTTGTGTCATTATTTAGAATTCATTGTTGCTATACTTCGTTGGTAGTGAACGAAATAAAACCATTTGTATTGTAATACTTTCAAAATCTAAAGGGAACCCTTGTGACCCAAGGAAAACTGGATGTAAGTACTACACCACTACCAAACCAGTATAAAATTACCGTGTGTTATTCACTTTACATTTACTGTTTATCTTACATACTGCTCTTAATCTAGTCAACTAAAATCATCGTTAGTTGACTATTTTGTAATAGACCACAATTTATCCCCCCCCCTCCCTTGTACCTTTATATACCCTCAGCTCCAAGATTAGAAGAGTAACTTACCTCGAACAAGCCAATACCAATATCGAGCAAGTCAAGCGATGTTCTAAAGATGTCATCCCACTTGTTCTGACCTCCGAACGGCTTGAAACTAACCAAAAACAACTCAAGTACATCAAACAATGCTAAAGGAACCAATCCCGATCGAAAAAGATCAAATCTTGAATCAAAATCCCAAAATCAGCCAAAAGCCCAACCCGAGACCGCACCTCGAAACCAGACAAAACTTATAAAATCCAACAACCTATTAAATTACGAGTCTAACCATACTAGTTTCACTCAAATCCGACTCCAATTCGATGTTCAAAACTCAAAAATTCACATTATGAAACTTTAGGCCAAAACCCCCAATTTCCTCTTTAAATTTCACAATCCAATTACCAAAATCGAAGGTAGATTCATGAAATATAACTATAACCGAGTAGAGAACACTTACCCCAATCCTTGTGATGAAAATTTCTCCAAGAATCGCTTCAATCCGAGCTTCATAGCTCCCAAAATGTAACAATGTCTGAAACCTTCGAAATAGAGTACTATATACACTGCCCAGACATCCTCTTTCGCAAACGCAGAAAACCCATCACGTTCGCGATGAACAAAATATCCTGCCACCAAAACACTCTACGCGTTTACGATAAACCCCACACGAATGCGATGAGCACTGCTGCCAAAGCTTCGCGAACGCGACTAACCCTACGCGATCGCATAGAAGAACGCTCAAATTCCCATTTGACAACCTCAACACTACGCGAACGCGATCCTCCATACGCGAACGCGAAGAGGACTTGCCCCGACTCTACGAGAATGCGGGACATACTTCGCGATCGCGAAGAACAATTTGTTGCTTCCATCAAAATACACTAAGCATTCGCGACACTTGCCACACGAACGCGGTGAAGGACTGAGACACCAGAAACCAGCAGGACACGACATTGTAAACATGAAGGAAAATAATCTGAAATCAATCTGAAACACGCCCGAGCCCCTCGGGACCACGTTCAAACATACCAACAAGTCCCCTAATATAACACGGACCTACTCGAGGCCTCAAAACTCACATAAAAACATCGAAACGACGAATCACACCTCAATTCGAAATCAATGAACTTTGAAACTTCAAGCTTCCACAACCGATGGTGAAACCTATCAAATCACGTCCGATTGACCTCAAAGCACACAAGTCACATTGGACATTACGGACCTGTTTCAACTTCCGGAATCGGAATCCGACCCCGATATCAAAAAGTCCACCCCCGGTCAAACTTTTCAAAATTTTAACTTTTCGTTATTTCAAGTCTAATTCTACTACGGGCCTCCAAATCACAATCCGGACGTGCTCCTAAGTGCAAAATCACCTAACGGAGCTAACAGAATCATCAAAAATCCAATTCGAGGTCAAATGCAAAAAAGTCAAACTTGGTCAACTCTTTCGAATTTAAAGCTCCCTAGTTGAGAATCATTCTTCTAAATCAGCCCCGAATAACCTGAAAATCAAAACCGACGATTCACATAAGTCATAATACATCATACGGAGCTACTAATACCCGTAAACTACCGAGCAAAGTACAAATACTCAAAATGACTAGTAGGATCGTTACATCAAAAAATGACTGGATTTGGAGTACAAGGGTCAATCTAGTTAATTTTCCATGTGAACTTAGACAAGGAGTAACATTTTGAAATAAAATTACTTATTTATCGGGACAGTCATATAAAGCTCTGACTCCCTAAGGATTCACACTTGCATCTTTTCAATGATCGTGCTCAGAAACTTTGAAATATGATGTGAGACAATATAATGCGTAAATTCAATTTTACAACAATAGCACTTCTTAGAAGAGTCTTAACTCTCAGGGTCTTTTGGTTGGAAAAACGTTATCCCAGGATTAGTTATTTCACCTTTCAGTAGAGATAAAAAAGGATTACAATTTTGAATAATTAATTGCGGGATTAATTATATCACAGTTTTTTACCAACCAAACATGGGATAAACTCTTCTTAAATTTAGTTTCGGGATTAATTATTTCTTATCTCTCATACCAAACAAGCACTAGACTTGTACTCATAGTGGCAGAAATGATATAAAACGGATTTTTCCTTTCAACAATAGACATCCGTCTCACTCTCCCTATTCACAATTCACAAACCTCCCCATTACCACAAGTCCAGAGGGGTCTATTGCGTCTCTTCTTCAGATCAGAATTTCAACTCAAAAACACCCAAAGAATCATAGTGTAGTTTAGGTTACAACGAATTATATACTCTTTTTCATAGAAGTTTGAGGAAGAAAGGCCCATTACATTCTAGTGGGCAAGTGCACAAATAACCGTATTTTGGACCATTTTTTAAAGAGTAAAAATGACACTGTATAGCCACTGCAAAAATAATAGTCGAAAAAATATATAAAATTTGTATATATTTTTGTGTATGTACACATTCTGTATGTTATATACAAAAATTATACAAATTTCATACACTTTTTCAGCTACAAAACATAAATAGTTTCTGCTGCGGACTAAAAATCATAATACCCCTAAATCCCAAACCCTAAATCATTTTTTATATACCAAAATTATACAAATTTTATATACTTTTTCAGTTACCAAATATAAATAATTTCTGCCGCGGGCTAAAAATTATAGAGGAATTTTCAGAAACCACTATTGTTTAGTGGCTATTAACTTCTTATAGCTATCATATACATAATTACTTCATATAGCTATTATTCAGTTGTTACGGTAGTGTATTCACATGTATTCGCACTACTGTATTCATGAATACAGCAACAAAAAGCGCCTAAAATCAGGGCAGTCCAGCTATACGCGCATGTATTCGCGCCATGTATTCATGAATACAACAGTAAAAAGTGCCTGAAATCAGGGCAGTCTAGCTGTATGCGAATGTATTCACATGTATTCGTGTTGCTGTATTCGTGAATACAGCAGTAAAAACGCCTAAAATCAGGGTAGTCCAGCAGTACGCGCATGTATTCATATGTATTCGAGCCATGTATTCATGAATACATTAACAAAAAACGCCTAAAATCAGGGCAGTCCAGCAGCACGCGCATGTATTCACATGTATTCGCGCTGCTGTATTCATGAATACAGTTGTACACACATGTATTCACATGTATTCGCGCTATGTATTCATGAATACAGTAACGACAATCCCTTAATATTATGTATGTCCAGCTGTCTAAAAGAGAGGAAAAACATAAATAGCGTATTTCATGCATCAATGGTAGTATATACCATAAAATACTTATTTAGCTATAAAATGTAGCTATAGAAAATAATATTTTAAAATAATTTTGGTGTATAATAAATAGTGTGATACCATGCTATATGAGGTAAAATTTTCAAAATTATAATACCCCTTTTAAAAAATTGTGAAAGTTTTTAAAGTTTAACAACTTCACAATCAATTTCAGAGTCACAAGACTGAAGTTAAAAATCGCTTGTTTGAAGTTTGAAACTTCAGACAAACGGGTCTTAAGTTGGAGATTGTCAGGTTCAAACTTAAGACATAATGGATATTTTAAAAAACAAAAATCACACATAACATAGCATATGAATCACAAAATTAACGTCAGACAAGAACTAATTTTGAATAAAAATAACGTTGTAGGCATATAAAATTTGCGAAATTTATATATTTTAAATTTAAAATATATTAGTCCAAATAAATTTATTGGGCTAATATAATTGAATTAAGGAAATTTTACCTCCTATAGCAAAAGTTTACACCCTATTTATTATAAATCAAAATTCTTTTAAAATATTATTTTCTATAGCTATCTTTTATTTTTTTATAGCAAAATAGGTATTTATGGTATACACTACCATTAAGGCATTAAATACACTATGTATCATTTCTCTCTCTTATTCTTTCAGTTATTATCTCCCAAAATCATAACAAAATATTTCTTCTTTCTCTCTCCACGATCTCTCTCTCTTTATTCGCGATTTTTGAAGAACGATTCTCTCTCACACTTTCAACGTTTTTGCTCCAAAAATTCGTTAAAGTTTTTGGGTTTTTGGCCTGTTCAAGCTTCTTCTTTTTCTCTTCACCCTTTTTTTTAAAGGGTCACCATTGTTAGGTTTTCAGCAGAAAACTTCAAATTTCATCTTCAATGGTTGATTCAACAACTTTGAAACAAGAGGGCCACTGCGGCTTTCTTCTACGCCGGATATTACAGTGAATTACTCTACACGGATACTGTAATATTTTTACAATGGAGAAAATTCGAGGGTCGGGTTTTTTGTTCTTATCCATTTTTAGTTTTAATACAATACAATAGCAACAACAACATACCCAGTATTATCCCACACCATGGGATCTGGGGAGGGTAGTGTGTACGCAGACCTTAGTTTTAATACAATGTATATAATATTTTACTTGGCCGAAAAATGCCATCTCCGGCAAGATTTCTTCTCTTCTTTGCTATTTAGTCACATACAATGATACAAAGACATTGTATCTGTACAAATTCACTTAAATATATTATATTTTTACATAAATACATTATTTTTTGCTTGTATTTATATATTTTGAAGGTTTGTATTTTTCAATACAGCTGCATGAATACAGATATAGACATTGAAATACATTGCATACAAATATTAAAATAGAACAGAATATAAACAGTCAATATATTTTTAATTTTAAAATATAGTAAAAACAGTAAAATGCACAAAATATAAATAAAAATACAGTGAATATAACCAATGAAATATATTGAATACAAGAGTAATAACATGTATTAGGAATAACTAAAATACTGTTAATACAAATACATTTGAATACACTGAATATAACATAGCGAATACAATAAATACAAATATTGAATCTAATGAATGCAACAGTAAAAAAAATATTGAAACACACTAAATACAAAAGTTATATACAACTGAAAAATTATTCTAATTAATTGGGTTGATAATGAGGCATGTTAGAATTGATTTTGTTGAGTTATATTAGGAGTGTATCACGCTAATTGATATTATTTCCGTTATTAGACAGCTGGACATACTTATTTTTAAGGTGATTGCCGTTACTGTATTTGATCACGCCCAACTATGCCTCCTAAGAGGTCTGGCAGTCGCTGCAAATATAATTCGGTCTAAAAGTCCGGAGTCGAATCCCATAAAGAACTAAGGTTTAGCTACAACTGTTTACTATCACTAAGAAGACAAGCTCGAACAATTCCTAAGTTATAAATATTAAGATTCTTGTATCTAATTAACTAACAAATTAAATTAGTAGATTAACAACTAGGGATACTAAGGGTTGGAGACAAGACTAAGGAGGTCTAGAGTTATGATTTTCCCAATTGTCTGAATCCCTCCCGCTACGTCTTTTTAAATTTTGCCTAAGTATTATCTATCGATCGTGAGCACTTCGGGTGTCGTAATTCTCTTCCGAGAAACTATCACAATTTACTAGGCATATTCTTCCGAACTACACTAGCTGAAACTAATTCACCGCTCACTAAGATCGCACCAAGATTTCGTTATTCCCAATCTCACCGTTAAACCCTTCGTATTGATCTCTCATATACGTTAGGAGTGATGTTGTTCAACAACTACCTAAATATGTACCTTTTTCCAAGCAATACACATTAAATAGGCACAATCGATTGAGGGCTCTTCAATCAACCACAATGTAAATGCAGTTGAACAAGTAGAGAAAAATCAAAGGCAAATCTATATTAAACGTAGTAGAAAATTATCCTCAATAGGTTTCATCATATCCTAGATTATAAATTTTAGCTACTCATAAATGTATCAACAATCATCATGATGTTCAAACACATTAAACTACAAAGTACAGAGATAAACTGAGGGAATTGTCGTTTGATTCTTGCTCCACCGTGCTCTGCAGCCTTTTACTTCTCCAAAATAGTGTCTCCCCCCCCCCCCCCACANAACCCCTTTTATATATGTTGGAGGCGTGTAGGGTCGAAACTACCAAGTCCTAGCCAAATTAGGACGAAATCCACTCTTAGCCGTCTCGCTTGGCGCCTGGCGCCAACCAGGACACCGAAATTTTCCACTATTCTGCCTTTGGCGTTTTGGTTGGTGCCTGGGCACCAAACTCATACTCCCTCCAAATTCTTCTATGTTTACTTCACTTTGCATGCAAGCTTGCCAAATCACTCAAAATTGACTCCTACACATATAAACACCATTATTAAGCTCGAGTCACAAATATTTACACCAAAGTTAACAAGATTGAGGTATAATGCAAGGCAAATTACATGCGAAAATATGGATTTTTAGCCTAACATCACCACCCCATACTTAAGCTCTTGCTCGTCCTCGAGGAACCTAAAACATTGCTAACCAAACAACGCACGCGAGACATCATACAATGGAGGAACAATTGACAATTCAACACACTACACCTATGACCATGGTTGATATCAACAATTAAGCCATTGCATACACATCCATACCTTTCCCAACTTTCACATGCCGGAATATTAGTGACCAATTAAAAACACTCAAACAACCTGCCCATAACCACCCAACCTCAAGATCGACTCATCGCCAATAAGCGCTCTCAACTCGTGCACTCACCCAACAAGAGATGTTTAATAACGTCACCTATCTGTCATGAAATCATGTGCCTCGCCAAAGAATAAGAGGGTATTTCGTCCACACATTCAAATACGCATTCGAATATAATTTAAGGACATCATATATATGAACAAAGAACTAATCACTCTCACAAAGAAATTCATGTGCACTCTATGGTTGTACCATACGCTTGCCCGTAGTGTATATCTTCACTAATCTAAGCTCGCAAAGTCAAAGATCAATTAGGTCTTTGCGGGTTATAATGTAGGCTAAGGGGCGAGTAGGATATATTTTGGATGTAGTAACTAACCCTCCTAAGTACTTTAATACACTATACTTTACTTTCAAATACATACTCTTCATGACCAATTCAAGTAATGCCACGAAACCATTTATACTTGGCCCTTCTTCTTTAAGCAAAACTATGCATTCACTAGCCCGGATTGAGAGGACTAGGAGGTGTATTTTCTCTTTTCGGTCAATTTGTATTTTCTTTGCTTCTCTTTTTCTTCTCTTTTTTTTTCAACACTCTCCATAAATTTAGTATGTCCTGCTAATGATCTTCTACATACGTGCACCTTTTGGCCTTTTCTATGCTTACACTCAAAAGCTACCCCAACTCTCACCTTACTCTTCTAGCGACTTAAGTGCTTTCGGAGGTAAAGATTCGAAAATATTTAATTAAGAACAAAATGGGAATCGGCTTGTAATGTGGGTGCCAAAGAAAAAGCTTATAGGCTCAAATGGGCTATCTAAGGATAATTTTATTTATGGTGGCATAATAGCTCAATGGACAATCAAAGACACGATAACATCATCTCCTAGACTCACAAAGCTTACGTATTTTGCTTTGACTAATACACAGAGCAAGTTCTAGACAAACACATGATAACTCAGAATGTAATCAAAACCTCACATCACACATTGCACATGACTCCAGTCGGACGGTTCTATTCCGACTCTCAAGTTTAGGCAAGTAACACAAAGTCAAGAAGTATTAAGCAATAAAGCACTACATGAACAATGAGTCAAGTAACTGAGAGAAGGCGTTGCAGACAGGCGATTCAATCTTTCACGGCATATTTTTCATTAAAACATGTTAGGAAGATAATTTGCATGCTATTGCCTAACAATGCTAGCATCAACAAGTCAAAAGGAATATAGAACACTCAAGTTTTCTTCCCTCAATTTCCTAAAAATAAAAATTACCCGGCTCAAGTTACATTCCCTGGAAAAGAATCGATACAAAAAGAAAAACTAAGTGGGATTATTATCTAGCTACGACTAACTAAAAATAAAACAAAAATAAAAAAAATATTTTTGGAATTTTTTATCGGACCTTAATCCCTCAAGAAAGCTGTCCAAGAGATCCATTGTCACGAAAAGTCCAATTTTTTTTAATTTCTTTTAGTCAAACTAACAGCTAAAATATCATAGAAAATCACCCAGACAATCTCTTCACCCCACACTTAAAATTGTGCATTGTCCCCAATGCAAATCATAAATAACAAGAAGGTGAAAGAAATTCCCCAGTATGCCAAAGGCTGAAGCATTAGCAACTCATGGGATACTCAGACTTCTCTCAGGCCTGGTCCTTTGTGCGGGCACCCCACACTTAGTTCTAATCATCTCATTTGGTTTTTCTTTCTTCCAATGACATTGCTTCCCATGCTCATAGAAAAGTCAAAAACAACACTACAAGAATAATACAATAATAAAAAATAAAAATAAAAATAAAAAGAAGTAAAGTCGGTTTGCCTCCCAACAAGCGCTTGATTTAACGTCGCGGCACGACACGAATTACTTTCTGCCTCCACTTCGAACTTATGAATTGGACCCCAAGTTTTGACTCTGCACTATGATCATGCTCTTGGGGCGATACAAATTGTTGCGAGTCAAGAATTAAGTGATTCTTTATGCACTTTTTGACTTTCAACCGATGAGTGTCACCTTGCCTAGACAACCTTGAAAATTTCAAAATTTAGGGCTCATCCACCTCTTCCTTTGTCTCTTGCATTGGCTCATACAGATCAATTTCCATACCTCCTTCCGAGCACAATATCGGAAAATAATTGGAGTGAGGACCAATGCGCTCAAACTAAAAATTCAACTTGCTATCGACCTCCTCTTCTTGCCACAAACTAAAATCAATTAGAAGTGTATCTGTAAGGTCCTCAGTTGACTCCAGTACCACTTCTTCAACATCCACATCATCAAATTCTAGCTGGTTGGTTTGGTCATATTCTACTCTCAACTCCTCCATTATAATGGCAATTTCTGCAGCCAATTCATGTTCTTCTTGGCTACTATCCACAATGTAAGTTGGTTGCACTTTACGAGGTCCAATTAGTTTATTCTCTTGAGCCTCCAAGTTGTGAATAGTTGCCTCTTGCCTTTGTATCCGCAATGGTTTCTCATCATATTGTTACACAAGGCACTTTAACTTATATTTGATCTTCTTCAGGTCAGCTTCCCCAGGTTCTTTGTTCCTATTAACTTCATAAGAAAATATAGAACCATCATAATAAGGGGTTGGGGAAGGATAAGAAATACAAGCACAATCATAAAAGTGACCATCTTGAACACCACAAACATCACATATATTCCACACATAAGATTGAGTTGGTGCACAAATCTCGCTCTCGGGAATATTTTGATAATTTTACCACGGGTGATTTCCTTCACAATATATAGGAGGAACAATAGTAGAATTACCAACACCTAAACTCCCAAAATTTCAAGATGTCATGTTTCAAAAATCAACAAGTAGAATAAAATAAAATAAAATAAAATAAAATAATAAAACAAAACAAAATAAAGTTCAAACTTGAAACCTAACAATATGTACACCTACAGCTACACTGTTAGTTCCCTGGCAACGGCGCCAAAATTTGATCATGCCCAACTATGCCTCATAAGAGGTCTAGCGGTCGCTGCAAATATAATTCGGTCTAAAAGTCTGGAGTCGAATCCCACAGAGAACTAAGGTTTAGCTACAACTATTTACTATCACTAAAAAGACAAGCTCGAACAATTCCTAAGTCATAAATATTAATATTCCTGTATCTAATTAACTAACAAATTAAATTAGTAGATTAACAACTAGGGATACTAAGGGTTGGAGATAAGATTAAGGAGGTCTAGAGTTATGATTTCTCCAATTGTCGGAATCCTTCCCGCTACGTTTTCTTTAATTTTGCCTAAATATACTCTACCGATCGTGAGTACTTCGGGTGTCGTAATTCTCTTCTGAGCAACTACCACAATTTACTAAACATATTCTTCCGAACTACGCTACCTGGCACTAATTCATCGCTCACTAAGATCGCACCAAGGTTTCATTATTCCTAATCCCACATTTAAACCCTTCGTATTGATCTCTCATATACGTTAGAAGTGATGTTGTTCAACAACTACCTAAATATGTACCATTTTCCAAGCAATATATACTAAATAGGTACAGTCGATTGAGAGCTTTTCAATCAACCACAATGTAAGCGTAGTTGAACAAGTAGAGAAAAATCAAAGGCAAATCCATATTAAACGTAGTAGAAAATTATCCTCCAATAGGTTCCATCAAATCCTAGATTAGAAAGTTTATCTACTCATAAATGTATTAACAATCACCATGATGTTCAAATACATTAAACTACAAAGTACAGAGATAAACTGAGGGAATTGTCGTTTGGTTCTTGCTCTACCGTGTTCTGCAGACTTTTTCTTCTCCAAAATAGTGTATCCCCCAAGAAATAGGTTTAGAATCCCTTTTATATATGTTGAGGGCGTGTAGGGTCAAAACTACCAAGTCCTAGACAAATTAGGACGAAATACGCTCTTAGCCGTCTCGTTTGGCGCCTGGCGCCAACTAGGACACCTGAATTTTTCACTATTCTACCTTTGGCGTTTTGGTTGGTGCCTAGCACCAACTTGGGCACCAAACTCAGACTCTCTCCAAATTCTTCTGTTTTTACTTTACTTTGCATGCAAGCTTGTCAAATCACTTCAAATTGACTCCTACACATATAAACACCATTATTAAGCACGAGTCACAAATATTTACACCAATGTCAACAAGATTGAGGTATAATGCAAGGGAAATTACATGCGAAAATATGAATTTTTATCCTAACATCAGTATTCATGAATACATGGCGCGAATACATGTGAATACATGCGCGTACAGCTGCACTGCCCTGATTTTAAGCAATTTTTGTTATTGTATTCATGAATATAGCAATGCAAATATATGTGAATACATGCGCGTACATCTGAACTGCTCTAATTTTAGGTGTTTTTTGCTACTGTATTCATGAATATAAAGCGCGAATACATGCACGTACAGCTGAACTTTCCTGATTTTAAGTGTTTTTTGCTGTTGTATTCAAGAATACAGCAGCGCGAATACAGAGAATACACTACCATAACAACTGAATAGTAGTTATAGGAAGTAATTATGCATATAGTGGCCATAGGAAGTTAATAAACGCTAAACAATAGTAGTTTCTGAAAATTTCTCCTGAATTAATTATATAAGTCTGATATAGATGGATTTAATAAATTAGTCCAAGTTCATTGGGCTACAAGTGTTGAGCCTATTTTATTAAGCCCATGATGCCATATTCCTATAAGCTCAGTTTGGTGCCACGTGTCAGATGACATGGCACGTCAAGTCAAACAAAAAAGCCAATAGGATTATGCCACGTGTCAAAATGACAAAGCATGTCAAGTCAAATTAAATGGCCAATGAAACTGCGCCACTGTGCAAGTAACATGTTCTGGCCAATCAAATGCGGCCTTGTCACACTTCAATTTGATTGGTCGGAAAAAGTTTATTCTTATCATAACTCTTCCCTCCCACAACTATAAATAGGATTCTTCATAACCCAGAAAAGACACAGAAATTATAACAAGAAGCAAGAGAGAGCTCGTGGATCAACGCCGCAAATTTCTCTACAAGTTTCAAGCTTCAAGCAATTAAGTTCAAGTTCAAGTTCAAGCTCAAGAACGAAGAACAAATCAAGATTCAAGGAGTACGATTTCAAATCAAAGTTCGTGCTAGTTGAATTCAAGATCATCGTTCGTGACAACAAATATAGATTCGAGATCAAGCTCAAAGACCCTTGAATTTATTTACTATTTAAAAAAAATCATAGGATTCATAGAGATTGTACACACATATTACTTGAAATCAAATACTACGATTGTTGCGATATTTTTCGATTTCGACTATTTTTCTTGACGCAATTTTATTGTCAACAAATTCTGCCACGTCCAGTGGGACAATCTCTACCTCTCATCTCAACTTTTCAATCACCAAGAATTTGTTTGCAACAAATTATTTGTGATACAAAAATAAATTGCAACCACGGTATAAATATGAAGAAATATAATTTTATTGATAAAATGATGCGGGTACAATTCTGTTTCTCCCTTGATTCTTCTCTCCTGATTATCTCCGTGATTTGAGGGCTAGAACAACTTATTTTTCGAACGTAGGATGATGCAAACCTTCGTGGGATGTATTTGATCTGCATGAAATTATGTCTATCCGGCCGCATCTTGATCTCTTTGTGAATATCCCATGAGTTTATGGGATTAAAGGTATGATCTCATATTTCGAGATATCTCTTTTAAGGGGATATGTAACCCTTTTTACAAGAGTGACTAAGGGTTAGGATACAGTAGCCTCCAAGGTAGGTTTTTATAGAGTAGCCTCCAAGCAACTCGGATTTAGCCCAAATTTTATATGGGCTTGATCCATTAAAATTTAGATATTTACAAACGCCTCCATTTATTTTTTTGAATACAAAAATAGATCTAAAATTAAATCATCTAGTATTCGACATTTATTGATCCGACTAGGGGTGTCAAATGGGCGGGTTGGGATGATTTTGGGCAAATCAAAATGAGTTGAGTCAATAAATAGGCAAGTCAATAACCCCGCCCAAAAGTAATTTGGACTGAGATGGGTTATGTCAAGTTGGACTAAAATTTGGGTCATAGCACAACCCACCCAACTCTTACCAAGCTTAATTTAATGTGTATTGTTTTCTTATGAATTGTTTAATTATCAAATACTAAGACTTTTTTTCTTTTGTTAAGGCATATATAATATATCATACAAAAAATAATAATTTTTTATATATTTTAGCAAAGTTACTCATTGATCAATTTGGACTAAAAATCAGCCAAACCTTAAATGAGTTGTGGTGGATTAAATTCAACAAATTGGCGAGTCTGACCAGCCCAACCTTGAACGGGTTGGACGGGTCAAATGAGTTTGGGCTCAAATTATCACCCCTCGGACCCGACTAATCGAAATTTATGTAATAATTGCACGGGGCGCCCTATTTAGTCGCCCTCATTTAACCTATACCCATATTTTTAAGATTCTTTAACCTATACCCTAATTTTGACAACTTCAGACGCCTCCTCTTCTTCCTCCTGACTTATGCGCTCCTTTCTTCCTCCTCTTCTTTTCTCTCTCAAACACATGAGACTTTGTATAAGTATTATTGATTGGATCTGTAAAGATTTTATTAAATCTTATCAACTACCATATTCTATGTTGAAAAACGAGTAAATAAAACTACACAAGCTGGTTAAAGTAGGTGTGATTTGTGTCTTTCCCTGATCCATCCTTCTTAAACATACAACAGCAATTGACTACTACATGTCCTCTCTTCCAAGTTACCTGCCATAAGAATGGCATATGTATGTGAAATTTATTATAAACAATAGTTGCTCTCGCGATCTCTTGGAATTAACTTACCCTTTGCTTTATGATATCATCTGTAAGAAAAACGACAGAAAAGAGCTGCAGAATTGAAAAATAAAAGATAGAAAAAATAACTTCAGAACATTATCAAAAGAATTAGTTAAAAATTCAGCACAATTTGGCTTAAGTTATATTTTAAAGCCATCTAACTTCAAANCCCCTTGCTTTATGATATCATCCACAGGAAAAACGACAGAAAAGAGCTGCAGAACTGAAAAATAAAAGATAGAAAAAATAACTTCAGAACATTATCAAAAAAATCAGTTAAAATTTCAGCACAATTTGGCTTATATTTTAAAGTCAACTAACTTCAAAGAAAGACAGAACACAACTTCAGCTCTAAGACTACTGAAATTTAGCAAATATAAAACAAAAACTTCAGCTCCTAGAATGCTGAAGTTCAGCAAATACAAAATAAAACTTTAGCTCCTAGAATGATGAAGTTCAGCAAATACAAAACAAAACTTTAGCTCCTAGAAAGCTGAAGTTCAGCAATTACAAAACAAAACTTCAGCTCCTAGAATGCTGAAGTTCAGCAAATACAAAACAAAACTTTAGCTCCTAGAAAGCTGAAGTTCAGCAATTACAAAACAAAACTTCAGCTCCTAGAATGTTAAAGTTCAGCAATTACAAAACAAAAACTTCAGCCAAAACATGCTGTAGTTTTATTGAACTGAAATTTACCATTGCACTATGAACTGAAGTTTGCGTGATTGCCTTTGCAGGTTAGGCCAAACTTCAGGCAAAAATATCTGAAGTTTTGTTTTGATAAGGCTACACTTCAAGCAAAACATTCTGAAGTTCAAACTTCAGACATAATTTTTTACTACTTCAGGCCTGTATGTCTGAAGTTACCCGAAAAGTGGGTACGCTTGCAATGTTTTTTGCAAAGCAGGTATAAGTTAAAATATGACCCAAAAACTAGGTATATATGCAAATCCCCCGAAATTTATGCTGCGCAAGGTACATTAAAAGAGAATGCATTTGTTACCAAGAGTTTTTCATTTCCAGTACTCAGCTCAAGACTTTTTATTTCGGGTGAAAAGATATCACCAATCCCACTACACTCTTGGTGGTATTTATTTCATATTAGACTTTAATAATGTTCTTGAAAAAGATTATAAAACTTAGGCCGGGCAAAAATTTAGAACAGCAAAGTGGTAGAAGCCTTTACTTTGTTGGACTCCCAAGTACAAAAAGAGACTCTAGGCCTAATAAAACATAACAATAAACATATAAAACAAACTTTCAAAGCTAGAAATTACATAGCACACAGCACAACAAAACCTAAAAGAAAGGTAAAAAAAGTTTGTGAGTAAGAGTTGATTCTAAAGCAGTATAAACAGCCCGCCATCCTGCTTCAGTAGGGTGAACTCTGTCCCAGAAAAATGCAGATTTTGGATCAATACACACTGTGTACATCTTCTCACCTTTCTCATTCATACTTCCACATGAATATTGATTGCTTATTCCCATACAACATGGTTTCAATGGTGTCTCAAACCTTGTACTTCCTGCTAAAAAAATACTGCGTTTATGAGTATGGAGTCGTTTGATAGGGTGTGTATAAGAATAATATGAAATATGGTGTATTAGTAATATTCTAATTAGTTTTTATCGACTGTTTGCTTTATGTGTATTAAAGGTTTTGAAATGACAGTTATGTTTTTATATATGCTTATCCATGTATTAAAACTCATAGTATTGCTACTATAAATATTTAGGTGCCTACTAAATATGGCGTATAACAAATACAAGTATTAATTGCAAAGAGTTTCTAAGTTTCACTTTTATCAGAATAAACAAAAAAGACAAATTAAAACTCATGGTATTGCTACTATAAATATTTAGGTGCCTACTAAATATGGCGTATAACAAATACAAGTATTAATTGCAAAGAGTTTCAAAGTTTCACTTTTATCAGAATAAACAAAAAAGACAAAAGGATCCTTTTTGGGCTAGTGTGCATACAGAGGCTGATCAGGATTTTAACAATCGGAAGGCTCTTAGTGTTCAGGTTCCAAGTGATTTAAATTAATAATTTTCAAAGTATATACATATACATACACAAGATTTCTGCCGAAATTTATAGGGTTCGGTAACTCAAGGTTATAAATAGGTTTGTATCTATATGCATATGCGAATGGGCTTACATGTGTGCGACTTTCCAATTTGTAATTTCCTTAAGAAGAGAAAAAGGAGAACAATTAACAACAACAACAACAACAACCAAAAAAAAAAAACCCAGTATAATCGCACAAGTGACGTCTGGAGAGAGTAGTGTGTACGCAAACCTTACCCCTACCGTAAGGATAGAGAGACTGTTTCCGATAGACCCCGGCTCAAGGAAGAAAAGAATAGAACAATAACGTCTCAATACTAATTAAGATGGGATTAATTATATAAATCATCACTACTAAAGAACAAGAACTAGCGACGGTCAAACTCTGTAGCTAAATAGAAAAATTCATCGCTAATCCTATTTAGTGACAGATTAGCGATAGATTATCAAGAAATTATGTTAACTATAAACGATTTAGCGACAGATCAACGACGAAGTTCGTAGCTAATTCTAGTTTTTTTTAGTGCATATCGCTTCATTTTAGCTCATTTCATGAAAAAAGAGAGTAAATAACTATAGAGAAAATGGTTCAATACCTGGCACTCCTTTGCGCTCCAACACAGTAGTAAATGAGCTAAAAAGATCAAGAATGACAAAAGTAGAATCCTTTGTCTCATTATTCAACTTTGCCACAGCTTGTTGCAATAATGCATTGTGGAAATCCACAGCTGTGTTCTCAGTTGCATTGCATTGTTGGAATGAATTCAAAACTGTGCTTTGAGGAAGACATCCTAAGGGCTCCAAAGCTGTTACTGCTATCTTCTTTGCACCAAGTCCATTAACTCGTCTCATGTTTACAACTAGTTGATTTACCACACTAGTTATAAAGGCAGGAAAACCCTACACACAAATGGCATATGTATAAGAGCTTAATTTTTTATATTATCATATTACCTAAAAGATAAGTAACAATAACAAGCCAGTCCGGTGAAATCCTGTAAGAAGTGTACGCAGACCTTACCCCTACCTAATGAAAATATAGCGGTTGTTTCTGAGAGATCCTCAGTTCTACCTAAAAGATAAGTACGAGTAACTTTTCATAATAAGCGGAACTAGTTACTAAAAAGATAAAGCAGACAACTTGTTGTAACAGGTTAAATTATATTAATACCGTTAAAATTCTTACAATGTAAGTATACATAAGTTAAAGTTCTCGACGCAATACATACATATGTGTGAGTTCAATTCTCATCGTCCTCTATTCATTTTCCCAATTTCGACCCCCGGTTTCCCATGTATAGAGAGAAAGAAAAAAATTGACATATTAAAGGGTCATCAATTAATGTGAATAATCTTGAACCAGTTTAAGAGTAACATGCTAAGGGGTCGTATGGTTGAGAAACAAGTTATCTCAGGATTAATTATCCTGGAATTAGTTATCCTAGGATTATTATCTCACCATTCCATAGGGATAAAATAACATTACAATCACGGGATAACTCATCCTGAGATTACTTATACCGCGATTTTATCCCAACCAAACGTGGGATAAACTCATTTCAGATTTAATTACGAGATTAATTATCTCTTATCCCTCGTACCAAACGAGCCCAAGGGTCTTGAGATCTAAGATTGCCAGTTTAATATGTTGACCACAAAGTAAACATTTTTCTAAATTTTCTTATTGTTAGACATTTTTTTAAATTTTCTTATTGTTGTTTTCTTGGTATAGCACCATAGGCGGAATCAAGATTTAAAATTTATAAATTCAAAAATTCTAATCTTTTTAAGTTATTAAATTCTAAATTAATAATTTTGTACATATTGAATGAATTTTGTAATATTTAAATCTAAATTAATAAGTTCGATTGAACTCGTAACTGTACACTAACCCCTTGTCTGGCACATAACTGGAGCCTAGAGTGTAATTTATAATTTTATATCCAGGAAAAGGGTGACACGTGACCCAATTAAGAATAAAGCCGAGTGAAAAAGAAAGAAAAAAAAACTGTTTTTCAGTAATTTTATGGTTAGTAATGATCCACCAAAACCAGTAGATGAATTCAGCTAGTTTAAAGTGTAGTAGGTGTAGCTTCAGTATAATTTAATTTGTTCCAAATGAAATTGTACATAAAAATCCAAGAGAAGCAAGTTGGTCAAACATCTAAACTTTTCTTCTACTGGTGTCGGCATTCATTAATTTACAAGATGTCCTTCTATTGCAGATATCAACGGGTTTACTGAACATTTCAGTTCTAAGGACAATAATACTTGACACCTTATCTCGATTCAAGTGCTTAGTGCATTGGTGTTATGAAATGAACGAGATCTCTCCACCCTTAATTAAGATCACGAAGTCGTACCTGGAAATAGAGATACCCTTAAAGTCCCTTTAAACATAAGAATTTTTTTAATTTTTTTCGAAATTAATATTTGGCCATAAAATTTTCAATTTTCATTTAAAATAAATTTTAAAATTTTTTGCACTCAGATCACTCACAAAACTTTAAAAACAACCCAAAATTATATTCGTCTAAACACAACTCTAATTTTAAAACACCATTTTCATTTAAATTTTTTTTTCAATTTTTTGTTTTTGAAATTTTACAATTCTTATGTCCAAACACCCACTTAACAGAGAAGCTTCGAAAAAAATATTTAAATGCTTGGTGATTAGAGGTGGCAAATGAACGGTTAGGGCTAAACGTGGGCGAGTCAAAATAGATTGAGCCAATAAATGAGAGAGCCAAGGAGGGAAAAAAAAAAAGGAAAGAACCAAATTTTTTTAATGTATTTTTATGGTCATTGATGATCCACCACCAATAACAAATCCAATGTAATTTTACAAGTAGAGTATGGGAAGGGTAGTGTGTACGCATATCTTACCCCTACCTTCAAGAAGAAGCTATTTCTGGAAGAACCTCGACTTAAGATTAGCGATGATCCATTAATTTAGCAACCAAGAGGTTGTGAGTTCGAGTCATCTCAAGAGTAAGGTGGAGAGTTCTCTTGGAGGGAGGGAGCCGAGGATCTATCGGAAACAGCCTCTCTACCCCAAAGTAAGGATACGGTCTGCGTACACACTACTCTACTCATACCTTACTAGTAAAATTATACTAGGTGGTTGTTGCTAGTAGGAGTAGCTGAAAGGCCCAACGTTTACAATTTGTTCCAGATTAAAATTTTACATAAAATCCAAAGAGAGTAGGTTGGTCAACATCTATAATCTTGTATTATAGGTGTCAGCACCCATTAATAGACAACATGCCTTACTATTTCAGGACTCAGCAAATTTATATTCTTTTAGTTTCAACGTAGTTTAACTCAACATAAAATTTTAAAAAAGAAAATTTAAATTTACGATCTTAAATATGCCATAATATTTATGTGTGATAAGACATTTAAGACTTGTGATCTTAAATATTCTATAATATTTATAGATAAAATAGGTAAAATAGTAAAAAATATATTTTTCTTTTTTTAACGGATTAATAAGAAAAATATGTCACATGATAAAATATTTCTACAGTTTGTTCATACTATATATACCCGAATCTGAAAAATAAGACGGTTAACTTTACAACATGTTAAATCACAGGCGGATATATTCCAATTTAACATCTAGGTATTTAAAGTAATTTAATTATATACCTCTAAATATTATACCTGTAGTATTAATATTATTGCCGTACTTTCTTATACTTAGATTTTTGGCACTATTGGTTGTTTCTTTTACTTTGATTACCTTATTATCTTATTATTATTGCTGCTTTTTTTTCAAAAATACTTTTTATTTAATTATTGTATTCATTACTGTATATTTTTTAAATAATGTGTAACTATACTTTAACTGAGTCTGAGGGCTGATCGAAAATAACACCTCTACCTATATCGTGTTTTACCAGTCCATGCTAAAGCAGTACGTACCGCTTATAAGGTGGGACCAAAATCTACAGTCATCCTCGTGTATGATTTTTAATGATGAAAGACGCCAAATCCTTGAGGGATCCAAAGTTTGCCCTATGGTATGATGTAGCCATTTTGTGGGCGTTTGACATAAGAATTGTAAGATAAAAAATAAGTGAAATTGTTTTTCAGTGATAATGATATTTTAAAATTAGAGTTATAATGGTATTTGAAAATTAGAGTTATATTTAGACATGAATATAATTTTAGGTTATTTTTGAATTTATGTGAGTGATCTGAGTGAAAATTTTGAAAAACAACTTTTTGGAGTTTTTCAAATTTTTAAAAAATTTTAAAATTTATGTTCAAGTGAAAATTAAAAATTTTATGGCCAAACACTGATTTTGAAAAAAAGTAAAAAAAATCTTATGTCCAAACAGGCTAATAATATATAGGAATCACTATTACTTCAGAATAATATATATTAGTCCAAATGGCCTCGTGGTCACTTAAATTTATATCAGTTTGCAAATTTGATACATGAAATTATATTTTTTCTATTTGAACATTTCAACTTGACGGAATGGGTCCTAATAAATGCATCCGGCCTTCTTCTCAGTTCACCCACCTCCCTTTTTTACTTACTCTTTTTCTTTCGTCTCCTTTCTCTCACTTATTTCTAAATCAAATTAACAACACCACTATAGTCGTGATTAGATGAGAACAAGAAAAAAATTAATTTTGGAATTTCATAAAAAATCAATAAAAATCCCTGGGTTTGAACCAGTGGAGGTCGTCCAATACCATTGCAAAAATCTGTCCCCTTTTTGCTACTGTTTTGGCAAAGATGGATGACAAAACGACAAAGCTCAAGCTTTCTTTTGACCACCGGTGGTTGAGAGAGATTGGGACGAGAAAGGTGAATGGAGACTAGCAAATAAAAAAAAGATTATTGAAGGAAAAAGAGGAATGGAAAAAGGAACGGAGAACGGGGAGGGGGAGGAAAATTAGGATAGAAAATGAAAAAAATTATAGAAAGGGGTAGGAGTTTGCTAAGGAAGACGAGAGAGGTGGGAGGGGAGGGGAAAAGAGGGAGAAGGAAAGGTCTCTTTTACTTTCTCTCTCTTTATTTTTTATTTATATTTTATTCTGATTCTAATATTCTTTTAATAAAAACAATACTATCAACGCACCTTTGTGTTCATTAATATACATTCCGTCAAATGGAATGTTCAAATGAAAAAGTATTAAGGCCACGAGACCATTTGGCCTATTTATATATTATAAATAATCTAATAGTATAAATATTTTATACATTATTAATGTATAGAATTTTCACAAAGAAAGGTTCTTCAACTACAATTATTAATATTTCAAAGTCTTAATCAACTTGATGATAACGTGAAGTTTATTTCACAATTGACAAAGCATAATCGTTTTTTTTTTCAATCTAAAACAAAGAAGATTAATCTTTAAAAGAAACTTCACAATCAACAAAACTTAAAAATTTTGCTTTTCTAGAAAACTAGTACTACTTCTAGCTATTGGATTAGGCACACTAAATTGGTATATTCTAGGGCAAAGACATCTTTCAGCTTGCGGCCGAAATTATTTATATTCTTTAGCTACAAAAGTGCATAAAATTTATACTGTATTTTTTGTATATAATATACAGAAATGTAAATTATTATATATTTTTTCCACTATTATTTTGAGAACGGCTATACAGTATCATTTTTCTTATATTTTATATTCTATGCATGCACATTAAATTTATTTACTATTTATTAACCATATAATAAATAATATTAAAGTACCTGAGGAGTACCACCATTAGCAAGGAAAGCACCATAATCATTTCCAGCAAGAGAGAGCAAGAACAATGAAGACTGCACATCTGCCTTTGTGTAGACTGAATTAGCCATCAATTTTTGGAAAAAATCTATTTGTGTTGTCATATTTGGCTCTGGAACTAAAGTATCAAATACACCAGTTCCTCCATATGCAAAATTTACCCCATATCTTAACCGATTTGTTGCATATTTCATCCATCTGTAAGGTACTGGTGATTTCACTCCCAAGAATTTTGCTGCTTGTTCATGTCAATTGCATCAGTAATGAACATATATAAAAAGCTAAAAAATTAAAAACTTATCTTTGTAATTAATTCAGAGTTTAATTTCTATACACGAACAGGTCACTTAAAAAATAATAACGGTAACTATTCATGAATCATGATATGTCAAACTAGTCTTCTATAATAAGGTTGGCGAACTGCTGTAATAGGTTAAATTTTAGGTATAGTATAAATGTATATTATTAAGTAAAATCATATAAAATGGGCAGATATACAAAGAGCGCAAGTGGAACCGTTACAAAGCGCACATAAATTCAAATAATTTTTTTTACAACAACAACAACAACAACAACCCAGTATAATCCCACTAGTGGGGTCTGGGGAGGGTAGTGTGTACGCAGACCTTACCCCTACTCTGGGGTAGAGAGGCTGTTTCCAAATGACCCTCGGCATCCTTCCCTTCAAGAACTCCCCACCTTGCTCTTGGGGTGACTCGAACTCACAACCTCTTGGTTGGAAGTGGAGGGTGCTTACCATCAGAGCAACCCACCTTGTNAAAGAAAGGTTCTTCAACTACAATTATTAATATTTCAAAGTCTTAATCAACTTGATGATAACGTGAAGTTTATTTCACAATTGACAAAGCATAATCGTTTTTTTTTTCAATCTAAAACAAAGAAGATTAATCTTTAAAAGAAACTTCACAATCAACAAAACTTAAAAATTTTGCTTTTCTAGAAAACTAGTACTACTTCTAGCTATTGGATTAGGCACACTAAATTGGTATATTCTAGGGCAAAGACATCTTTCAGCTTGCGGCCGAAATTATTTATATTCTTTAGCTACAAAAGTGCATAAAATTTATACTGTATTTTTTGTATATAATATACAGAAATGTAAATTATTATATATTTTTTCCACTATTATTTTGAGAACGGCTATACAGTATCATTTTTCTTATATTTTATATTCTATGCATGCACATTAAATTTATTTACTATTTATTAACCATATAATAAATAATATTAAAGTACCTGAGGAGTACCACCATTAGCAAGGAAAGCACCATAATCATTTCCAGCAAGAGAGAGCAAGAACAATGAAGACTGCACATCTGCCTTTGTGTAGACTGAATTAGCCATCAATTTTTGGAAAAAATCTATTTGTGTTGTCATATTTGGCTCTGGAACTAAAGTATCAAATACACCAGTTCCTCCATATGCAAAATTTACCCCATATCTTAACCGATTTGTTGCATATTTCATCCATCTGTAAGGTACTGGTGATTTCACTCCCAAGAATTTTGCTGCTTGTTCATGTCAATTGCATCAGTAATGAACATATATAAAAAGCTAAAAAATTAAAAACTTATCTTTGTAATTAATTCAGAGTTTAATTTCTATACACGAACAGGTCACTTAAAAAATAATAACGGTAACTATTCATGAATCATGATATGTCAAACTAGTCTTCTATAATAAGGTTGGCGAACTGCTGTAATAGGTTAAATTTTAGGTATAGTATAAATGTATATTATTAAGTAAAATCATATAAAATGGGCAGATATACAAAGAGCGCAAGTGGAACCGTTACAAAGCGCACATAAATTCAAATAATTTTTTTTACAACAACAACAACAACAACAACCCAGTATAATCCCACTAGTGGGGTCTGGGGAGGGTAGTGTGTACGCAGACCTTACCCCTACTCTGGGGTAGAGAGGCTGTTTCCAAATGACCCTCGGCATCCTTCCCTTCAAGAACTCCCCACCTTGCTCTTGGGGTGACTCGAACTCACAACCTCTTGTTTTTTCCTCTGAAGGATAGTGGAAATTTTGGCTGAGAAAATTTTGAAGTCTTAGGGTCGTTTGGTTTAGAGTAGGGATATCCAGAAATTATGATTTCGATAACTTATACTATGTGATAGCTAATACCAAGATTTTGATATAAAATTTATTTTAGTATTAGCTAATACCTATAGTCAAATATGTGATAAATATAATTTTAAATTTTATATCGTAATTAGTATCCTTATCCCGGTAAAGTTGTTGTCATGTAACCAGGAGATCACGAGTTCGAGCCGTGAAAACAGCCTCTTGCAGAAATGCAGGGTAAGACTATGTACAATAGACCCTTGTGCCCCGCCCCTTCTCCGGAGCTTAGTGCACCGGACTGTCCTTTTTTATCCTTATCCCAAACGACATGATGAGTTGGCATAGTCTAACTCAAGAGTTGGCATGATGAGTTGGTAGAGTAATCACAGAAGTGGGCTAACAAAGTGCAATGAACTAGTTACAAGTGACCACTAGTGATATAATGATAGAACCAAAAGAAATTTAGTTTAGCACTAAATTCTTTCATAATGTCGCACTTTCAAATATAAAGCCAAACGTGTATTAATTAGCGAAAGATAAGTACTAAAAAAAAAAGACAATTCGGAGGACAAAACATCTCGTATTCACATAGTATCAGGGGAAGAGTCACACCCTAAGAGTTATAATATAGGCAACTTAATCTGATACAAATATAAATATTAATCTGATATAAATATTAATGATTTATTATTGAGAGAAAAGTAATGGAAGTAATTATGGGATCAAGAAAGAAAAAGATAGGAGTGTGGTGGTCTGACAAGATGATGAAGAAAAAGAGAAAAAGAAACAAAAGTATGAATAATGCAAAGATATCCAGCCCCATCAGAAAAAGCAAAACAAGAAAAAAAATTAAGTCATTGGTAAGTAGCAACCCACTATGAAAAAAGAGAAGAAAAGAAAACACAAAAATTAATTGTTTATATAAACACAAAAGATAAAGTGAACATAATGATGAAAAGAATAGCATGGGAAGAAACAAAAAAGCTGCTAGGCTGGGACTACACCACACAAGAAACAAAGTAAATTACATATATTTGATTATTACAACAATAATCAAACTCAATCTAAGATTTTGAAAGAGTAATATATATGCAGAGCATATCCTCTTTTGGACGCTTTTAATAACAATTATTTAAATTAAAAATAGTCGATAAATATATAATTTATGCATGTATAATCGAATATAATAAGTTTATATCAATTAAAAAACGTAAATGCTAAATGCGGTTCGACAGATTATTTATGTAAAATATAAAATAGAATAGATTGAGTAATAAATACCAAGGTAATCAGTGAGGACACGGCCATCGGAAAACCTGCCGGAGGGCTTGCCGGGGAAAGTAACACCATAAGGTTGTTTCCAAGAATTAGCCACAGATTTCCTATTGTTCCCTGTATCTGCATATGAATCCCCAAATACAAACATCTTTGTGGGCTTAAAACCATTTATTTGATGCTTCTTTTGCTCATTAATGGCACTTTGCTGCTTGTTATGGCTATGGTGTTGATGATTATGGTGGTGATCAGTTGAACCTTGAACTTGAATACTCCATAAAAAACCTATAAATTTTATAGAAAACACTGGTTAGCAGGAGCAAAGGTTGAAGTCGTGGTTCCAATATTCAGAACTCATAAGTTTGAAATACTTGCTCCGCCTCTGCTTATTAGACTATAGAACAAGAACTAATCATAAGAATGTGTTTGGTGGAAAATATTTTTGGAAGAAAACAGTTTTCACAAGAAACTTTGTTTCGCTATCCAATAATACTAATTTAGAAACTATTTCAAACAGACTATTCAAGAAAAACATAAGTGAAGTAAAAATAATGCATACCTGTGATGAAGAAGAAGGAGAAAAAGAAGAACTGTGAGAAGTTC
Organism: Nicotiana otophora; assembly: GCA_000715115.1. Lineage (NCBI taxonomy): Eukaryota > Viridiplantae > Streptophyta > Magnoliopsida > Solanales > Solanaceae > Nicotiana > Nicotiana otophora. The sequence goes on from AWOL01S0032158.1 coordinate 48,477, forward strand.
ATGGCTTGATAGGGAGGGGAGTTTAGTTTAATAAAACTTTAAATGGAGCAGAGTTGTATGGGAATATGAAAGGGAAAATTGGGGGAAGAAGAACAGTGAGATTATATTCCACTAATGCTAAAGCTATTTATATACATGATGATGAAAATGAATGTTAAGTTAAACATACATAAAAATAATTATATTTGTGTATAAGCATAAAATCGGGTTCATGGTACACCCCGGTCTCCGACAAAATAAATCAAGCCTGAGAACAAGGGACCGAAATTGGGGCAAGAGTCTCATCGAGTCATGGTTCGGAATCAGTCCTAGCTTTGAACGACTTCGAAGAACATTGTCAGGCAATTTAGCACGACCAACAGAGGGTCGTTATGTCCTGGACCAGCCGGACATACCCATCATGTTAAGGCCCAAGCAAAGCACTTACCACCGGAGCCATCGAGACCACGCCATCAGATTCGGTTCGAGCTCCGAGACCTCGAAAAAGCATTACCTAACGGTTGCACACGACTAACGAAGGACCGTGATATCCGCGCCCGACCGGATATCACGGTGCGGATCTCGGCCCGTATCGACAGCAGATCAATGATTAACGAAAAAAAAGATTTTTACCTTTTTAAGTATTGCAGTAAGGATGAAACTATCCTACTATATAAAGGAAATAATTTTTATTCAATGGATATTGTAACACGCATTCCAAAGTAATATATTATTATCTTCTCTGTTATTAATTTTTTCTCTTGTTCACCGGTGCTGGACATAGCGAGCCCAGGTTGAGGGTAAAATTTTCAATAAGGCTGGAACTATCTTTCAATTCTACTTAATTTATCGCTTTGTATCAAATTAATCCGCGTACCTTTAAAACCACTTGCAATTTAAATTATTATTCGCTTTCGAGGATAAACAATTTGTTAGTCAAATATATAAAAATATATACTGATTGTAAATAAGATATATGTATATATAAAATTATTATCGATTATTATTATTTGAAATAATTATACTGCGTTATTTACCGAAAAGAATAGAGGGGGACATTGACCGGTGGAGTATAATTTAGTCATTGGACCTTTACCAAATAAATTCAAAAACATTTTGTTAGTGCCACAAGTTCATTGGAAGTTAAGACGTCTGCCAATTTATTATAATTTCCTATACCAATTGGTGGTGTCATTTAGGAAATTAACCATATTGCAAAAGATGGGATATATTCTTTTCTACAAGTTTTCTTAAAATATTTACTTATGTAAAGGCAAAGGTAAGTCTCCCAAGTGTACGTATCAAATTAAAATCTTATTTTTACATTATGATATATACACTATGGCTGGCCAACGGGCCGTCCCGTCCCAACCCACTTAATTTTAAAAGGGATGGGTCTATATTGTCATGTTTATCCTGCTCGGTCTCGTCCTGTCTGTCTCGCGTAAATTTAATTTTTTTTTTGAAATAGAGCAGCTGGGCAACGACCTTATTTGTAAATTTAGTTGTTCCCAATGGCTATAAACGGCTATATTTTTCCCCTCCCCTCCAAAACAACCCTACCCCCACCCCCCACCCCCCCCAAACTTTTAATTAACCCCTAAATTTATTAAATTACACTTTGGCTTTAAGCCTTGAATTTATTTTATGAATTGTCTTACACTCTTACTTAGTTACTTAATGGCTTGAAATTATATAAATTACAACTATATTATAATTACTAAAATATATCATTACAAGTTTTTATTTTTATATTTTATAATTCTTTACTTAATTTTTTTTAATAATTTATTAAGTTTTAAGTTTATTAAATAAGTCAAAAACTAGCCGTTGCAAACTTTAAAAACTTAGTCATTGTCAAAAAATTAGCCGTTGCCAAACTTAATGCTTAAATAATTAATTTGTTTTAAAAAGGCCCACTTAGGGCCCCCGAACCATCACGTCCCGTCCCATCCTGTTTGTTAGCGGGATGGAATGGGCCTACTGTTTCGTCCTGTTTATCCCGTCCCGCCATCGTCCCGCTAAATATTGTCTCGTCCCATCCCGTCCCGTTTATTTGGTCTCGTCCTGTCTCATTGGACAACCATAATATACACCATAATAATAAATAAAGTCAATGGTGACTCCAATAGCGGGGCTTCTATTCACCTATCACATGGCTCTCAAACCCAACCTGGATCTTGGAAGACGGTCAAAATGCAACATCCTTTGCCTTGCAGGGAGTTTTCACTTTTAAAAAAAAAACGATAATATCGGGATCAACTTGCATTGCACCCATTAAGGCTTAAACAAACGTAAAATTTGAACCTTAGTCTCCCATAATTCTTTTTTATAAATCATTTTGGGAATTGCACAAGATCTATGGATTGTAAAGGCACTCTCTAGGTACTTTTCTTTATATATATAAAATGAAAAGTTATCTATGGCTTAATTTATGTATATTATAGAATATCAATAGATCATATCACAAAGTTTTCTTTAATCAACTCCAAAAAAGTAATTTTTGTAAATTGAAATAAATCATGCTCTTGAATAATGATGTGCTAGAAATTTCTCATAAGTAATGTATGCTCAATGCTCTCATGTCTTTAAGTAAGAAATGAAACTCAAACAATCACTATAGTTAATTTCACTTTTATATCGAAGGATTAATGAAGCAAGAAATCTTGTAAAAGGTACTTTTGAAGAATATTAGGGATGATATATTTTTCGTACGTATATAATAAAGAATTCCACATTCCTGCTTTTACTTCGACGTTTTCTGCACTAGCAAATAACTATATATCTCATATGATTTGCTTTTTTTGAAATCTCCCTTGCGCCTTTTCGTCGAGAACCGTAACGACCCAATTTCTCCTATAGGTCGTGATGACGTCCAATATTACCGCTAAATAAATCAACAGTAAACTAACTGTGTGATTATTTTCTTTAACAATTTAGAAATAGTTGATTTTTAGTCATTGAATAAATAAGAAGTGAAATATTAAATAACATGAGAATTAAACGGTTTTAAAAGCAAATGAGATGAAGCAATTAATCAAAAATCACCAAGTGACTATTAGCATAATCTCCAAGACATGGTGTCACAAGTGTATGAGTTACTAGTAGAATATACAAAAAATAATACTACACTAATGTCTAAAGGGAAATAGACAGAAAGTAAAAGAAAAAGAAAGACTTTGGGTGCTGCAAAACGGTCTCGGAAGGCAGCTTACCGCAAAGTCTCGAGGTAATCAGGAGTGCGCGCCGGGAAGATAACCTGATGCACCTACCTCAGATCCTGCACAGGTAGTGCAGAAGTATAGCGTGAGTACATACACAAAATGTACCCAGTAAGTATCAAGTCTAACCTCAAAGAAGTAGTGACGAGAGGTCAACTTCGACACTTACTATGGGCTACTAATAAAATACTGAAATTTTAAGTAAGCATGGGATATGTAAATGAAAATAAAACTCAATAACATGAAATAAATAAATAATTCTTTCACCGATAGTAAATCCCAAATCAATTTCCATCATTTAATCATTTAATCATTTAACCTCTCAAGCCAATAAAACGATATCAAGTATAATTAGGCTCCAAGTATTATTACGCACGAATTATGCCGAGCACGTACGACCCGATCCAAAATACATATAAATATACTGTGTGCACTCTCGAGGGTCGAACGGTACGAACCATAGATGCATCTATTAACCTGTCGAAGCAAACGGCCCGCTCCCATGAGAGTAGTAGAATTTACCTCGCTCGCGGAAATTACTTGCGACGCGAGTGAACATAGATTTCTCAAACTTATCATAATATTTTTCAATTCTTTCTAAAAATAAGGAATCCAAATTGGAAACTTTAAATCTTGGAATCCTCAATCTCAATTCTATTCAATTAATAAGCATAATTAAATAACGATATCAACAAAGCATGATGTAAACCTAAGGCTACCCGGACATCATATGGAATATAGCTACACACGGACTCTCGTCACCTAGTACGTACGTAGCTCACCACACAAGTAATTTACAACAAAACAGACCTAAGGGAATGAGTTCCCTCTTACAAGGTTAGAAAAGAGACCTACCTCGTTCTCAAATTCACTTTCGGCCCACAAATGTGCTTTAAACTCTCAACTCGGTGCCAAACGACTCGAAACTAGTCAAATATTATATAAAATAGTCAATACATGTTCAAAATTACATATCCTAACTATTAAAGTGATTTTCCAACTCTAATTGAAGAATTCTTAAAATTCACCCCTGACCTACGTGCCCGGATTCCGAAAATATTTGAAGAAAGTTATTACCTATAACTTCAAGAGCTAAAATATAAAATTTGTACCCCATTACACAATCATTTTCGTGGTTAAACCTCATTTTTATCAAAACACTAGGTTTTTCTCAAAAAACACATAAATCCCACCATTTTCCATGTTAAATATACTTATGATTCGTATATTTAGCTAAAGAATTGATAGGGATCACTTACCTCTTGATGTTGATGGAACCCCTCCCAAAAAAGCTCCCATAATCGCCTAAGACCAAATGAGAAATGAGGAAAATAAGGCTATGTCCCGTAATAAAAGTTGTTGCACAGGTCACAGGTGTCGCATTTGCGGCACCTTGTTCGCAAATGCGAAGGTCGCAAATGCTACAAAATCTTCGCAAATGCGAAGCTTAGGCCCCATTGCCAAGTTTGCATTCGCGACCACAACATCGCAAATGCGAAGGGAGGCTGATCGTAAAAGCGACTGAAAATCTCGCAAAAGCGAGTCCTGCCTTGACCAGGCTTCTTCGAAATTGCGAAGCCTGTCTCGCAAATGCGAACAAACTCTCGCATTTGCGATACCTCAGACACTAGCAAATAAAACCAGAAAACTGAAGTCTTTCCCATCCATCCGAACGCGTCCAATACTCACCCGAGCTCTTGAGGCTTCACACCAAATGTCCACACAGATCTAAAAATATCATACGAACTTGTTCGCGTGATCGAAATACCGGAATAACATCTAAAAGCACAAATTAGACGCCAAAATACATGATTCAAATCATTAAAACTTAAAATTTCTAAAAACACATCCGCACGTCCGATCAAATCAACTCCGAATGAGGCTAAATTTTGCGTGCAAGTCATAAATGATATTACGGATCTACTCCAACTTCCGAAATCGGAATCCGGACCCGATATCAAAAGGTCCACTCCCGGTCAAACTTTCCAAAAACCTTCAAATTTCTAACTTTCGGCAAATGACCCCGAAACGACCTACGAACCTCCAAATCCATATCTGGATGTGCTCCTAAGTCCAAAATCACCGTACGGAGCTTTTCCCAGGCTCGGAATCTCAAACGGACGTCGATAACATAAAAATTCACTTCAACCCAAACTTATAAAATTCACTCAAAATGCCAACTTTCAATATTAGGCGCCGAAACGTTCCCGGGTCATCCAAAACCCGATCTGAACATACACCCAAGTCCGAAATCATCATAGGAACCTATTGGAACCGTCAAATCCCGATTTTGAGGTCGTTTACTCAAAACGTTGACCGAAGTCAAACTTAGACTTTTAAGGCCAAACCAAGGAACCAAGTATTCCGATTTCAACCCGAACCCTTCCAAATCGCGAACTAACCATCACCGCAAGTCATAAAATATTTAAAGCACATAAAGGAAGTCTTTAGCTGAACCGTGCTGAAGTTTAACGCATGCGACCTATCGGCATGATACCTCCAAAGCATAGACATGTGAAAAACCGGATAGACTCCCGATAGATTGGGAGGCAAGGTAAGCTTATAAGCAACCTCCCCAACTCGTCTCAGCACCTCAAATGGACCTATAAACCTTGGGCTCAACTTGCCCTTCTTCCTGAACCTCATGATCCCCTTCATCGACGAGACTTTCAAAAGTACCTTCTCGCCCACCATAAATGACAAATCACGTGCCTTCTGATCCGCGTAACTCCTCTGTCAGGACTGTGCTGTACGAAGTCGCTCCTGAATCAAATTTACCTTTTCCAAGGCATCCTTCACCAAATCAGTACCATATAACTTGGCTTCGTTGGGCTCAAACCATCCGATGGGTGAACGACATCACCAGCCATATAAAGCCTCAAATGGAGCTATCTCGATGCTAGACTGATAACTGTTGTTGTAAGCAAACTTAGCCAAAGGCAATAATAGATCCAACTGCCCTCCAAAGTCAATCAGACATGCTCTGAGCATATCCTCCAAGATCTAAACTATCCGCTCCAACTGCCTGTCGGTCTGCGGATGGAAAGGTGTGTTGAGCTCTACCCGGGTCCCCAACTCACTCTGTACTGCTCTCCAAAAATGCGAAGTAAACTGAGGACCTCTATCTGATATGATGGAAACATGCACACCATGCAACCGAACTATCTCCTGAATATAAATCTGGGCCAACCTCTCTGAAGTATATGTGGTCACCACCGGGATAAAGTGTGCCGACTTGGTCAACATGTCGACAATTACCCAAACTGCATCAAACTTTCGCAAGGTCCGCGACAACCGAACTACGAAGTCTATAGTAATGCGCTCCCATTTCCACTCAGGTATAGTCATCTGGTGGAGTAGGCCACCTGGCCTCTGGTGCTCATACTTAACCTGCTGACAATTTAGACACCTCGTAAAATACTCAACTATGTCCTTCTTCATCCGCCGCCACCAATAATGCTGCCTCAGGTCGCGATACATCTTCATACACCCGAAAGAATAGAATACCGAGAACTATGTGCCTCCTCTAGAATCCTCTCCCCCAATCCATCGACATTAGTAACACATAGGCGACCCTGGAGTCACAGTACACCATCCTCACCTATAGTAACCTCCTTAGCACCACCCTGTAGTACCGTTTATCTGAGAACCAACAAGTGTGGATCATCAAACTGACGAGCCAAGATCTGCTCCAATAGTGAGGACTGGGCAACGACGCATGCAAAAACTCGATTGGGCTCTGAAATATCCAACCTCACAAGTCTGTTAGCCAAGGACTGAATGTCCAAAGCTAATAGCCTCTCCTCTGCTGAAATGAATGCCAAGCTACCCATCCTTCCTGCATTTCTGCTCAAGGCATCCGCAACTATATTCGCCTTGCCCGGATGGTAAAGAATGGTAATATCATAGCCCTTTAGTAACTCAAGCCACCTGGGCTGCCTCAAATTGAGATCCCCTTGTTTGAACAAATACTGCAAGCTGCGATGATCGGTGTAAACCCCACAGGACACCCCATAAAGATAATGCCTCCAAATCTTAAGAGCATGAACAATCGTGGCCAACTCCAAATCGTGTACAGGATAATTCTTCTCATGGGGCTTCAGCTGACATGAAGCATATGCAATAACTCGACCCTCCTGCATCACTACACAATCCAAACCAACGCTAAAGCATCGCAATACACAGTATACATCCCTGAAACGGAAGGCAACACTAGAACGGGTACCGTAGTCAAAGCTGTGTTAAGCTTCTGAAAGCTCGCCTCACAATCATCGGACCAACGGAACAGAACACCCTTATGGGTCAATCTAGTCAAAGGTGCTGCAATAGATGAAAATCTTTCCACAAACCGACGATAATAACCTGCTAACCCCAAGAAGCTTCTGATCTCAGTCGCCGTGGTAGGACTAGGCCAACTTTGAATTGCCTCGATCTTCTTGGGATCCACATTAATACCCTCGCCTGATACAACATGCCCCAAGAATACCACAGAATCTAACCAAAACTCACACTTGGAGAACTTAGCATATAACTTCTATTCTCGCAAGGTCTGAAGTACCACTCTCAGATGTTGCTCGTACTCCTCCATGCTGTGCGAGTAGATCAAACTATCATCAATGAAGACAATGACAAACGAATCAATATATGGCCTGAACACCTTGTTCATCAAATCCATAAATGTCGTTAGGGCATTAGTCAAACTGAAGGACATCAGTAGAAACCCATAATGGCCATATCTAGTACGGAAAGCAATCTTCTGAACATCCAAATCCCGAATCTTCAAATGATGGTACCCCGATCTCAAGTCGATCTTAGAGAATACCCTGGCACCCTGGAACTGGTCAAACAAATCATCAATCCACGCCAACGGGTACTTGTTCTTGATGGTAACTTTGTTCAACTGTCGGTAATCAATGCACTTCCGTATAGTCCCATCTTTCTTCTTTACAAATAGCACTAGTGCACCCTAAGGCGATACACTCGGCCTGACGAACCCCTTTGCTAACAACTCCTAAAGATGTTCCTTTAACTCCTTCAGCTCTTTCGGAGCCATACGGTACGGTGGGATAGATATAGGTTGGGTACCTAGAGTCGAATCAATGCATAAATCGATATCACGATCTGGTGGCATGCTTGGAAGATCAGAAGGAAACACATCGGAGAACTCCAGAACTATGGGTATTGCATCAATCGTCGGAGTCTCTACGGTAATATCCCGAACATAGGCTAGATAAGCCAAATAACTCTTCTCGACCATGTGTCGAGCCTTCATAAAAGAGATAATCTGACTAGGTGTGCTGACAAACGAACCCTTCCACTCCAATCTAGGCAACTTTGGCATCGCCAAGGTAACAGTCTTGGCATGGAAATCGAGGATGGTGTGATATGGAGATAACCAGCCCATGCCTAGGATGACCCCAAAGTCGATCATATCAAGTAGCATAAGATCCACTATAGTCTCATAACCACAGAATGTAATAATGCAGGATCGATAGACCCGATCCACAGTAACGGAATCGCCCACCAGAGTGGACACGTAAATAGGAGTACCGAAGGACTCACGAGGAACAACCAGGAAATGAGCAAACAGAGATGACACATATGAATAGGTAGAGCCCGGATCAAATAATACCGAAGCATCCCTAGCGGAGATAGAAATAACACTTGTGATCACGGCATCTGAGGCCATTGCATCTGGTCTGGCCAAGAAAGTATAGAATCTAGCTGGGGCGCCATTTGACTAGCCTCTACCTACCTGGCCTCCACCTCTAAGACGGACCCTACTCGCCTGTCCTCCACCTTTAAGCGGCCGGACGACTGGTGTGGCTACTGGTGCTGTAATCATAGGCTGAGAACCCTGTTGTATTACCTTGCCCCGAAGTCTGGGGCAAAACCTCTTCATGTGGCCAGGATCCCCACACTCGTAACAACCCCTCGGAGCGGTAGATTGCTTCCCTGAAGTCTGACCCTGATGGCCTGAATACCCACTGGAAAAACCTTGAATAGCTGGCGCGCGGTAGGAACTCTCTGCATGGCACTGAAAAAAGGCCACACTGGAGTACCCCGAGGAGGCGGCGGTGCTGGATATGTGGGCCTGCTAGGATGATCTCTCCCAAACTGGCCTCTGCCCCCAGACGGGGCACCACTGAACACCTCAGGAATAACAGAACAGCTTGTCCCGCGGCATCTGCTCTCGGCCCCGCTGACGATACTCCTCAATCCTACGAGCTATCTCCACAACTAGCTGGTAAGAAGTCCACATCGTGTCTTGAATATCGGAATGCAACCCCGCAATAAAATTTCGTACTCTTTTCGCCTCAACAGGAAGTATCATAAGTGCATGGTTAGACAACTTAGAGAATCTCGCCTCATAATCCGTCACTAACATCTAACCCCGCATGAGCTGCTCAAACTGAAACTGCAACTTTTCCCTCTGAGAGGGTAGAATATACCTATCCAGAAAGGTACGTATGAACTGGTCCCAAGTCAAGGGAGGAGAACCTGATAGTCTGCCAAGAAGATAAGACTGCGACCATTTACGGGCCCTGCCCTCAAGCTGGAAAGTAGTGAAATCCACCATGTGGGACTCTAATATACTCATGTTATGCAGTGTGTCTCTGCATCGATCAATGAAGTCTTAGGGATCCTCATGTCGCTCACCTCCGAAGACTGGAGGGTGTAGCCTCGTCCATCTGTCCAATAGCTTATGCGGCTCGCCGGCAGCAGCTGGTCTGGGCTCAAGTATGGCTGCTACCACTGGCTGGGCTCCGCCCACGGGTAGTATACCCGGGGTCTGATATATAACAGTTACATGCCTAGGAGCCTGAGCAGTAAGGGTCTGTGCTCCCCCTCCCGCCTGAGATGTGGCTGGGTCTGTTGGAAATAAACCATCCTGAGTCATAGTGTCTATGAACCGTAACATACAGCCCATGAACTCCTGGAAGCCCGGTGCGGACATGAAATCTACCAGGGCTGGCTCTGCTGCAGGTACCCCACTCTGCTCCTCTATAATGGGATCCTCTACTGGATCCGCTGGTGGCATGGCTGGAGAAACTCTGGGACGTCCTCGTCCTCTACCTCAGGCTGGAGCCCTCCCCCGACCTCAGCCTCAGCCTCTAGCAATAGGGGGAGCAGCTCCTCCCGGGTCTGGAATATCCGTTGTGCGCGTTCTCACCATCTGTGAGAGAATAAGAGAAAGATACTTAGTATCACATCAACTGCACGATAGGAGATGAAGAAAGAGTAGTTTTCTTACACCCTATAGCCTCTCGAAGATAAGTACGGACGTCTACACTCTGATCCACAAGACTCTATTAGGCCTGCTCATAACTTGTGAGACCAATGTGAACCTAATGCTCTGATACCATGTTGTCACGACCCAATTTCTCCTATAGGTCGTGATGACGCCCAACATTACCGCTAGGTAAGCCAATAGTGAACTAATCGTGTGATTATTTTCTTTAACAATTAGAAATAGTTGAGTTTTTTTATTGGATAAATAAGAAGTGAAATATTAAATAACATGAGAATTAAACGGTTTTAAAAGCAAATGAGATGAAGCAATTAATCAAAAATCACCAAGTGACTACTAGCATAATCTCCAAGACATAGTGTCACAAGTGTATGAGCTACTAGTAGAATATACAAAAATAAAATACTACACTACTGTCTGAAGGGAAATAGACAGAAAGTAAAAGCAAAAGAAAGACTTTGGGTGCTGCAGAACGGGCTCGGAAGGCAGCTCACCGCAAAGTCTCGAGGTAATCAGGAGTGCGCATCGGGAAGATAACCATATGCACTACATCAGATCCTGTATGGGTAGTGCTGAAGTATAGCGTGAGTACATACATAAAATGTACCTAGTAAGTATCAAGTCTAACCTCAAAGAAGTAGTGATGAGAGGTCAACTTCGACACTTACTATGGGCTACTAATAAAATACTGAAATTTTAATTAAGCATGGGATATGTAAATGAAAATAAAACTCAATAACATGAAATACATTAACAATTCTTTCACCGATAGTAAATCCCAAATCAATTTCCATCATTTAATCATTTAATCATTTAACCTCTCAAGCCAATAAAATGATATCAAGTATAATTAGGCTCCAAGTATTATTACGCACGAATTATGCCGTGGACGTACGACTCGATCCAATATATATATAAATATACTGTGTGCACTCCTGAGGGTCGAACGGCACGAACCATAGATGCATCTATTAACCTGCCGAGGCGAGCAGCCCGCTCCCATGAGAGTAGTGGAATTTACCTCGCTCGCGGAAAATACTTGCAACACAAGTGAACATAGATTTCTCAAAGTTATCATAATAGTTTTCAACTCTTTATAAAAATAAGGAATCCAAATTGGAAACTTTAAATCTTGGAATCCTCAATCTCAGTTCTATTCAATTAATAAACATAATCAAATAACGGTATCAACAAAGCATGATGTAAACCTAATGCTACCCGGACATCACATGGAATATAGCTACGCACGGACTCTCGTCACCTAGTGCGTACGTAGCTCCCCACACAAGTAATTTACAACAAAACAGACCTAAGGGGATGAGTTTCCTCTTACAATGTTAGAAAAGAGGCCTACCTCATTCTCAAGTTCACTTTCGGTCCATAAATGTGCTTTAAACCCTCAACTCGGTGCCAAACTACTCGAAACTAGTCAAATATTATATAAAATAGTCAATACATGTTCAAAATTTCATATCCTAAATATTAAAGTAATTTTCAACCCTAATTGAAGAATTCCTAAAATTCACCCCCGGGCCCACTTACCCGGATTCCGAAATTTTTTGAAGAAAGTTGTTACCTATAACTTCAAGAGCTAAAATATAAAATTTGTACCCCATTACACAATTATTTTCGTGATTAAACCTCATTTTTATCAAAACCCTAAGTTTTTCTCAAAAATCCCATAAATTCCACCATTTTCCATGTTAAATCTACTTATGATTCGTATATTTAGCTAAAGAATTGATAGGGATCACTTACTTCTTGATGTTGATGGAACCCTTCCCAAAAATGCTCCCAAAATCACCTAAGACCAAATGAGAAAGGAGGAAAATAAGGCTAAGTCCCGTAATAAAAGTTGTTGTATAGGTCGTAGGTGTCACATTTGCGACACCTTGTTCACAAATGGAAGGTCGCAAATGTGACAAAATCTTCGCAAATGCGAAGCTGAGCCCCCACTGTCAAGGTCGTATTTGCGACCACAACATCGCAAATGCGAAGGGAGGCTGATCGCAAAAGCGACTGAAAATCTCGCAAATGCGAGTCCTGCCTTGACCAGGCTTCTTCGAGATTGCGAAACCTGTCTCGCAAATGCGAACAAAATCTCGCATTTTCTATACCTGAGACACCAGCAAATAAAACCAGAAAACTAAAGTCTTTCCCATCCATCCGAACACGTCCGATACTCACCCAAGCTCTCGGGGCTTTATACCAAATGTCCACATAAGTCTAAAAATATCATACGAACTTGAACGCGCGATTGAAACGCCGGAATAACATCTAAAAGCACAAATCGGACGCCAAAATGCTTGAAAACTCAAAACTTCTAAAAACACATCCGCACGTCCAATTCCTATCAAATCAACTCGGAATGATGCCAAATTTTGCGTGCAAGTCGTAAATGATATTACAGACCTACTCCTACTTCCGGAATCAGAATCCGAACCCGATTTTAAAAGGTCCACTCCCGGTCAAACTTTCCAAAAATCTTCAAAGTTCCAACTTTCGCCAAATGACCCCGAAACGACCTACGGACCTCTAAATCCACTTTCGGACGCGCTCCTAAGTCCAAAATTACCGTATGGAGCTATTCCGAGGCTCAGAATCCCAAACGGACGTCGATAACATAAAAATCCACTCCAACCCAAACTTATAAAATTCACCCAAAATGCCAACTTTCAATATTATGCGTTGAAACGTTCCAGGTTCATCCAAAACTCGATTCGAACAAGCACCCAAGTCCGAAATCATCATACGAACCTATTGGAACCGTCAAATCCTGATTCCGATGTCGTTTACTCAAAACGTTGACCGAAATCAAACATAGCCTTTTAAGGCCAAACTAAGAAATCAAGTGTTCCGATTTCAACCCGAACCCTTCCAAATCACGAACTAACCATCCTCGCAAGTCATAAAACAGTTAAAGCACATAAGGGGAGTCTTATTTAGGGGAACATGGTTTTAAAAAGCAAAACGACCGGTCATGTCGTTACAAGAACCCTATCATGTGGCGGAACTAGAATTTTCATCAACGAATTAAAATAATAAAAAAATTAAATATGAAGAAACCAAGAAGATTCAACATCTCATATATATACATTTTTTTAACATTAATATTTCTGGGTTTAAGTGGTTCAAGGAGATAAATCATATAACACTGATCCACGTATATGAACTAACATCAATATTCTGTAGGTTATAATTCAAATAATTGTAGGAGGTTTGTATAATACCGCGACCACTTACTCACTTATTTACGTTATATTATAATAAATCTTGCATTTTGAGGTGTTACATGTTGTAGTGGCCAAAATCTGCTTGGGCCAGGTAAATATGAAACTTCAGGCATATATAAATGACAAGTCAAACCAGGTCGTGTATGTTTGAAGTTTACTTGCACGAGCGATATGTCAAACTTCAATATGTTTAAAATTATTTTTAAAGTGGTTAAACTTACAAAAATTTATAAATTTCGAATATGTCTTAATAAGGGTCTTGAGATCTCGGCTATGTGCACTTGATCCATTGTGGTAGTAGGCTAAAATTCTTCAGGCCAAAATGACAGTACCGAATTGGTCTACTTAGTGCCGAAGGACAAATAAGAAATAAAAGGGTGAAATTTAAAAATAGTCAGATTTACAAGTGATAATTGAAAAATAGTCACAGTTTTAAAAGTAATCGAAATTTAACCACTTTTCATGTAAAGATAAATCTGAATGAAAATACTGTTCAAAATCCGAAAAATATTCCAGCATAATATACTGGAGTTCGAATTTTTTACATGTGAACTTCCAGCATAATATACTGGAGTTCCAGCATAATATACTGGTCTAGCATAATATGCTGGAAGTTCATACACAAGTGCTCCAATCTCCAGTATATTATGCTGGAAGTTCATACATAGGTGCACCAATCTCCAATATATTATGCTGGAACTTTCCGTGTTGCAGCAAAATAGTGCCTATTTTTCGATGACTTTGCAAATATTGGCTATTTTTCAATTACCAGTCCGAAAACTGGCTAGCTCGTGCTATTTTTACAGTGATAAAGGATTTAACCAGATATGACACTAGGTAGCCATTCTAGAGGGCTTCTATTTAGAAATTAGCCATTGTGTCCTGAATTTCAGTTTTTCAGTTTAATTTTTCAGGACACAAAATCCTAGAGTTAAGATTTTTATTTCAAATTTTCAGAACAAAATAAGTACTGGCTATCCCTAAATATCCCCAAGGATTTAATGGAAAAAATTTAATGGGGTGATCTGTTTTCGCCCTGCTATTTAAGTTATATTCACTTTTTTCAAACTATTTAACTTATAGCCAGTATTGGTAAATATCAAACAAAAGCCTGGCTCCTTCTCCTCCTCCTCCTCCTCATACTTCTCCTCCTCCCTCCTTAGTTGCTGCAAAAACTAAACACTTTGATTTGTTAAGGCTAAATATTGAAGAAGGTAAGGCAGCTTTTGTTGGGAATAACATTAGTGAAGAAGAGATTAATTGTTTACCCCCCTTTTTAACCAACTTTAGATTTGAGCTGTACCAACTTTAGATATTTGATCTTGAAGTTAGGTTTGATAGTTCAAACTTTAAGCATACATATCTGAAGTTGGGAACTGAAGCTTAACTTCATGTCTGAAGTTCGAACTGCACAGTCAATATGCCAACTTCAAACATATAGATCTGCGAGTTTGAAGGTACTTTTGAAGTGACTAAACTTGCAAAAATTTAATATTCAAACCTTTATGAGAAAATTTTCTTGAATACTCATAAACAAGAAATTAAATTACAAAAGCTAAATTGCAACTTTCTACCTATTATTCTTGAAAGGAGTAATCTTGATAATCAAACCAGGGAAAACATCATCAGGATCATGAATATGAGGATTTTCTTCAACAATAAAAGGATCTCCACATTTTTCACTAATTGTTTGCAAAGTTTCCCCTTCTCTTACCACATAAATTTCATCACATGGCATTTTCTCCCTAACCATCTTCTGCTGTTGCATTTGAACTATGAATTCACTCTCATTGTATTGATCAAACCAGCTCAATACCAACATTATTGCTAAGAACAAGCCACAATACCATGAAACTTTCTCGGCTAACGCTATCGACGAATTAAATTGATACATGGCTAGCTATCTGCACCCCACTTGTGAAAATTCACTGGATTTATTGTTATTGTTGCTAGCTAACTGCAAGATTAATATTTTTTTTTATGGAGATGTTTCTTTAGGGTATTTATAGGAATTTGTAAGAGGATTAGGAGGGGAATTGCTTTTAGTTGTAGTTGGACTGGTTATATTGTAAGAAGGGAAGTTGCATGGGTTACTTCAAGGGGGAGTTGATAGGTAACTATCAAAGGAAGAAATTGAAATGAAATAAGATTAGAGGGTGAGATCTTCCACCCTTAATTAAATGTCTCATATTCGAGCTCGGGAGACGAATTTTTTATTAGTAGGAAGAACATTTCCCTATAATCGGCCATGCGCAGTGAGAATTCGGATTAATCGAAACCTCAACGGATACCATTCACCGTTGTGTGGAACCAAACACACACCAAAAAAAGAAAAAAAGAACACATCCACGAATAAAAAGTGATCATACAAGAACTCAAGAAGTGACAAATACATATTAATAAGATATGTATATTATATTTATAGAATACAAATATATCCAACAAATTTATATTTTTTCAGCTATTATGTTTTGGGATCTTTACACAAATAGCCGACCATATTCATCGTTTACTTTTTCTAGCCATATATATAGTTTATACATTGATTATATATAATTATACACATATAATACACAAATTATGCATATATTATACCTCTACATACTATTTTTAGTTTAAGCGGTTGGGTGGACGGTTATTTGGTTAATTCTTCTTATTTTTGGAGCGAGTAAAAATATATGTTTCTCAATAATTTATTGTTGCTTTGAAGTTTTAGTTATTAAAAATTGGTAGAGTAATATGCAACTCTATCCTGATATTTTGCTTATTAAATGGAAAACAAAATTTAAGTTTGCACGTAAATAATCCCAATCCCGACGGAGGTGAACATGGAAAATAAAAAGGTAACTTGTATACACCAATAGGTCTTCCCTTTTGTTTAATATTTACTTTTCCAAATTCAATGAAAATTTCATACTTTCACTAAAACTTTTACTGTTTCTTAACCCACAAAAAAAAAAAAAAAAAATCTCTAACACATTTGCATTTGATTGTGATCCAAAATTTATTTACATTTGCTAATTATGAAAAGATTATCCGAAGTTCTGCTTCCTTCTTTCCACCAAAAGGAAGGAGAAAAGGAAAAAATAAATAAAAGAAATTTTACTGGATAATGAGGGCTTTTAATTAATTTATCTGATGGAATAAAATTACAAAATACGTTTGTTTCTTTAAAGCTACTTTCAGATACAATTATACCAACATTTAGATTTGTCACACTCAACATGCATGTTTAAGCTAATTGTTGTGAATACTTATAAAATACGAAAACCTTTCGGTAATTAATAATATTGTTAGTGTCATTTAGTATGATAGAAAAGCAAAAATAATTCTGGGATAAAAATTTTGTACCGTCTTATCTTTTGTTTGATTATTATAAAATAGTACCGAAATAACTTATACATGCCAGAGGGTGGAACAATTATCCCAGAACAAGTTATCCCAGGATAAAACAGCAAAATTGACAAAATCAGGATTAATACAACACACCAAACAGTCAATAATAATATCAGAATAACTAATCCCTATCATAATTAATCCCAATATAACTAATTCAACCTAACTTGTCTTCAAACCAAACGGACCCTAAGTATATTATAACTTATTAGCCTCGACCCTTCTTTGTTAATCATATAAAAAAGGATTAAATGTGTATAACTGAATAATTTTTTAAGGGGCTAAATTGATTTAAGCCTTCGTTCTTGGATTTCCATTATTTAGTATCTGAAGAGCAGCAAATCAATCACTTTCATTTGCTTTAGGACTGATTCGGTGTTACGTAGCATAAACATGAATTACTCTAGAGAGATGACCTAGGTACATCATTTAAAGTTTACCGATGTAATAAATAAATAAATAAAAAAGCAACCCGGCTCACAAAGCATCCCGTATTCACACAGGATCTGGGGAAAAATCGCACCCTAAGGGGTGTGACGTAGACAGCCCATATGCAAGTATTAGTGGCCGCTTCAACAGTTCAAACTCGTGACCTATAAGTCATAAAGAAACAACTTTACCGTTGCTACAAGCTTCCCCTTCAAGTAGGCAGCCCGATGCATAAAGCACCTCGTATTCACGCAGGATCTGGAGAAAGATCGCACCCTAAGGGGTGTGATGTAGACAGCCAACCATATGCAAGCATTATTGGCTGCTTCAACAGCTCAAACTCGTGACCTATAGGTCATAAAGAAACAACTTTACCATTGCTACAAGCTTCCCCTTCAAGTAGGCAGCCCGATGCACAAAGCATCTCGTATTCACGCAGGATCTGGGGAAAGATCGCACCCTAAGGGGTGTGATGTAGACAGCCAACCATATGCAAGCATTATTGGCTGCTTCAACAGCTCAAACTCGTGACCTATAGGTCATAAAGAAACAACTTTACCGTTGCTACAAGCTTCCCCTTCAAGTAGGCAGCCCGATGCACAAAGCATCTCGTATTCACGCAGGATCTGGGGAAAGATCGCACCCTAAGGGGTGTGATGTAGACAGCCAACCATATGCAAGCATTATTGGCTGCTTCAACAGCTCAAACTCGTGACCTATAGGTCATAAAGAAACAACTTTACCGTTGCTACAAGCTTCCCCTTCAAGTAGGCAGCCCGATGCACAAAGCATCTCGTATTCACGCAGGATCTGGGGAAAGATCGCACCCTAAGGGGTGTGATGTAGACAGCCAACCATATGCAAGCATTATTGGCTGCTTCAACAGCTCAAACTCGTGACCTATAGGTCATAAAGAAACAACTTTACCGTTGCTACAAGCTTCCCCTTCAAGTAGGCAGCCCGATGCACAAAGCATCTCGTATTCACGCAGGATCTGGGGAAAGATCGCACCCTAAGGGGTGTGATGTAGACAGCCAACCATATGCAAGCATTATTGGCTGCTTCAACAGCTCAAACTCGTGACCTATAGGTCATAAAGAAACAACTTTACCGTTGCTACAAGCTTCCCCTTCAAGTAGGCAGCCCGATGCACAAAGCATCTCGTATTCACGCAGGATCTGGGGAAAGATCGCACCCTAAGGGGTGTGATGTAGACAGCCAACCATATGCAAGCATTATTGGCTGCTTCAACAGCTCAAACTCGTGACCTATAGGTCATAAAGAAACAACTTTACCGTTGCTACAAGCTTCCCCTTCAAGTAGGCAGCCCGATGCACAAAGCATCTCGTATTCACGCAGGATCTGGGGAAAGATCGCACCCTAAGGGGTGTGATGTAGACAGCCAACCATATGCAAGCATTATTGGCTGCTTCAACAGCTCAAACTCGTGACCTATAGGTCATAAAGAAACAACTTTACCGTTGCTACAAGCTTCCCCTTCAAGTAGGCAGCCCGATGCACAAAGCATCTCGTATTCACGCAGGATCTGGGGAAAGATCGCACCCTAAGGGGTGTGATGTAGACAGCCAACCATATGCAAGCATTATTGGCTGCTTCAACAGCTCAAACTCGTGACCTATAGGTCATAAAGAAACAACTTTACCGTTGCTACAAGCTTCCCCTTCAAGTAGGCAGCCCGATGCACAAAGCATCTCGTATTCACGCAGGATCTGGGGAAAGATCGCACCCTAAGGGGTGTGATGTAGACAGCCAACCATATGCAAGCATTATTGGCTGCTTCAACAGCTCAAACTCGTGACCTATAGGTCATAAAGAAACAACTTTACCGTTGCTACAAGCTTCCCCTTCAAGTAGGCAGCCCGATGCACAAAGCATCTCGTATTCACGCAGGATCTGGGGAAAGATCGCACCCTAAGGGGTGTGATGTAGACAGCCAACCATATGCAAGCATTATTGGCTGCTTCAACAGCTCAAACTCGTGACCTATAGGTCATAAAGAAACAACTTTACCGTTGCTACAAGCTTCCCCTTCAAGTAGGCAGCCCGATGCACAAAGCATCTCGTATTCACGCAGGATCTGGGGAAAGATCGCACCCTAAGGGGTGTGATGTAGACAGCCAACCATATGCAAGCATTATTGGCTGCTTCAACAGCTCAAACTCGTGACCTATAGGTCATAAAGAAACAACTTTACCGTTGCTACAAGCTTCCCCTTCAAGTAGGCAGCCCGATGCACAAAGCATCTCGTATTCACGCAGGATCTGGGGAAAGATCGCACCCTAAGGGGTGTGATGTAGACAGCCAACCATATGCAAGCATTATTGGCTGCTTCAACAGCTCAAACTCGTGACCTATAGGTCATAAAGAAACAACTTTACCGTTGCTACAAGCTTCCCCTTCAAGTAGGCAGCCCGATGCACAAAGCATCTCGTATTCACGCAGGATCTGGGGAAAGATCGCACCCTAAGGGGTGTGATGTAGACAGCCAACCATATGCAAGCATTATTGGCTGCTTCAACAGCTCAAACTCGTGACCTATAGGTCATAAAGAAACAACTTTACCATTGCTACAAGCTTCCCCTTCAAGTAGGCAGCCCGATGCACAAAGCATCTCGTATTCACGCAGGATCTGGGGAAAGATCGCACCCTAAGGGGTGTGATCTAGACAGCCTACCTTATGCAAGCATTAGTGGCTGCTTCAACGGCCCAAACTCGTGACTTATAAGTATACCGATGTATTTTATGAAAAACTACACCTTTGGATA
Source organism: Nicotiana otophora (assembly GCA_000715115.1). Classification (NCBI taxonomy): domain Eukaryota; kingdom Viridiplantae; phylum Streptophyta; class Magnoliopsida; order Solanales; family Solanaceae; genus Nicotiana; species Nicotiana otophora. The sequence goes on from AWOL01S0032158.1 coordinate 68,773, forward strand.
GTGAAAAACAGTTGTACGGGAACCCCCACAAATCTTAAAAACAGTATAAAGACATGACTATTTACTATGAATTAGCCATTGCACCAATAAGTCTGAGGCGAAAATATAGTAATACAGACCTGAAAAGAATGACGAAAATGCATTGCCCACCCTCCATTTATAAGCCCTTTACATTTCCCAGAATTGGGATTTATTTAGTTTCAGGGGAGGGAGGGAAAGAAGAGTAAAAACAATTGCTGTAATGGAAGTTGTTAGAAAACGCGTTCCTCGATTTTCTGAGTAAGATTGATGCGAGGCAGAGACCGAGGGGATCCAGTGGTATTCAAGATTTCATTAGCATTTTCTTTATGTAATTCAGAACTTCATCCACATCAACTGTCCATGCAACTGAAACCGGGGAATAATCCGTCCAAGGGTTGCTCGTATTCCACCTAATATAACGATTTGTTAGTTTTAATCCATAGAATGGAGCCACAGGCAAAGATTTGCGAAGAGAAAAAGAGATTTTTACACTGTATAACCGCCCATGATTTGAAGCGGAGCCATGATTTGAAGGTTATGGGTTCTGATCTTGTCATCGAACTCTAGCTCGTTTTAGTTACTGGGTTCTCCGTTAAATATTTTTATATATTTAATGGATTTTCTAATACAAATACAAGATTTAAGTAAAAGCTACTAGGTTCATCCGAACCTGTAGCTACTATATTACCTCCGCCCCTAGGTATAATTTATGTCTATTGGCTAGCAAATGAAAATAGTTTTGGCAGAGTGGCCGAATGTGTAACTTGCCCAAAGAAAACTCAGTTCAAATACTTACTTCTTTAGCCCTTGGTCCAACAAGGTATGTCCGACGCAAATGCCCTGTGTCTCAACCCTCACGACACCTTTCTTGAAGGTGAAGAGTTCAGGTCGAACTAGTGCCACAAAACTAACAGGATCATGTAGGAAAATTCCTGAAAAGAGGTCGAGCGAATAAATATCAGTAAAGTGGTTTAAGAAGCAATGTAGGTCATCCACAAACGATATAAGAACAGAAGTTATTACCATAGACGCCGTCTGATTTCACATGCCAATCACGGTAAAATTTGCACATGTTGCACAAAAATTTAGCATGTTTTCCTTCAGATTGCCTTAGTTCTTCAAGATCAGCATCTAAAACCAGAAGCATATACTATTTATTGAGAAGCGAACAATATTGTCATATAATTAAAGGTGCAAAAGTAGTAGTCTTCGACATATTTGAGCAGTGAACAACCTACCTGTCAATTTGACTTGTGTTGTAATGTTGATGCCTACAATATCAATATTTGCCCCCGAAGTAAATACAATATCTGCTGCCTCTGGATCCCCATATATCTGTGCATCAGAATAACTATGCAAATGAGATAATAATAACAAATTGAAGATTGAATACTACAAAGATTGATTTTTCAGCTTCCCATGATGAATTTGTGAACATGCGAAAAGCGTTCATCTTTTAAACTTGACAAAAATTGACAGGAAAGAAGAGACACTGACAACATATGAAATGCTAATACACAACACGAACATTTTATAGTATTTCTGCAAAGGTAATGCCAAAAGAGACCCATATTGCACTCAAATTACAAGGACAACGTGTCTATAGCACTATACTAAGGCAGTGAGCTTAAGAAAAAGTCTTTTATGACAAGCTATTAGAGTTCAAATAACCAGAGGCGGAGCCAAGATTTCAACTTTAGGGGTTCTGCATTATAGAACGACGACTTCAAGTAACAATAACTGGGGTTTCTTTGTATGACGTCAAGTACTAATAACCGTTTATTACTTAACACAAATAAACTATTTGAGCAAAAGCTACTTGATTCGGCCGAACCTCTACTCGGGCTTCGAGCTCCGCCCTTACAACTAACTATTAAACATTTCCATACTGTTGTGCATTATGGATATCAAAGTTAGAAGTTTATGCACAGACATTATGGGGTCAAACAACTATCCGAACATGCTTCTACATTGTGAATATTATAGTATTTAAAAAACAATGGGAAAAAATTCACCCACATTTGCTTCCGCAGCAGGATTAACATTTCCTAAAGCAAAGAAGGAACCACCGAGTACAACCACTCTCTTCACCTTGCTTGCAAAGGTCGAATCCCTCTTGACAGCCTAACCAACAGATAACGATGAAATATTTTGTAAATGCAAGGCAAAATCAGAAACTTGAAAATTGAAAGTTTTTGAGATACAACGTACCAACGCCAAATTTGTCAATGGTCCTAGTGCAAGTATAGACACTTCACCAGGATATTCAGAAACTTTCTCCACCAAGAATTCAGATGCAGATTTGTCATTTTTCTTAGAATTTGGACAAGGTAAGAATAAGTTGCCTAATCCATCTGAACCATGAACAAAGTCTGCAACACGTGGTTCCCCTCTCTGCAGCAAAAAATAAGATTGAAGTTAGGTTACAGTACGTTGAGAAGCTACAACGGAGAAAGGAAGTTAAGCAAAAACTAAAAAGAATTTTGAGTAACAAATTGTTACTATTAGAAGGAATGCCTGTCAAAAGTAAAAACAAATTACCTTCAGAGCTTCAGGGCTGCCCTCGGCGACGGGAACATCCGGATATCCTGCAGCTTCACACTATCCTTTTGCAAATTAAATTAAAGACGTAATTGATCAAGAACTTGATACAAAAACATCTAATAGATGGAAAAAGTAAACACACTAAAAGGAAAGAAACTTATAAAAGGTACTAGATAAATAAAAATCCAAAAACAAAAGAGACATACCAAAAGTAATGCATTACGTGTAGCATCTTTTGTAGTAACATTGCCAAAGATTGTAGTCAAGCCTATGATCTCAACTTCCGGTGTCTGAAATGCCATTAGTATTGCCATACTGTCATCTAAATATCAACAAAAGCTAAAATTAGCTCCAACATGACAAATGGGAACCACACGAAATATGAAGCTCATTATGAAACACAACTCAGCCTGTTAAAAACTTGTTATGAGAGAGATATAGGCCTTTCTTTTTCATTCACCGGCACAATTTATCCCCATACTTGATACAGCGGCGGAACCAGGAATTTCAGTAAGGGGGTTGAAATTATAAAAAAGTAAACATCTACTATATATACAAAACAAATTTTTTTGACCTACTATATATAGTGTAACTTTCAGGCGACCCCTTTCCGCCCATGATTTGAAAGGATAGAAAAGGAAAGAGTTTTTTGAAAAAATTTCAGGCATAACTAAGTATTATATTATCTTTTTCTTGGTTGATGAGTCACTAAGTATTATATTACTAAGAGCACAACGGTTTCTACTTGAATGAAGCACAACTACGCCAAGGCGTGTTGTTCGCCTCAATAAGAAAAGCTTCTCACCACAAGATGTGCTCTTTAAGAACTTCCTCTTTCATTAAGAAAATTGTTTTCCGGAAGAAATGATAAACATAATTAAAGAAATCACAAATGTCAGCTTGTGAAATTTGTCACAAAGGTGCCTATGTGATAGCAATATCTCCCCCCCTTTTTCTTATAGTGAAAGTCTATATTGTGCGGACTCTCCAAAATGATGTCGCACCCGTGTCGGATCCTCTAAAAATGCACTACTTTTGGCGGATCCGACACGCACCCGACGACATTTTCAGAGAGTCCGAGCAACATAGTTGAAATTAACACACATTCCTTCCCTATAAGAAGCCTCAGAATTAATGAAGGATTAGAAAAGATCATAGATAAAGTTAATTGCCTACTTTCATAAATAAAAGTACAGCTAATTTAGGATGACAAATAGAATCCCAAAATTCACAAATTCCAGAAAGAAAGAGATCATCTTCCATCTGAATATTCTAATGAAAAACTGTAAATATAAAGTGACACAATAAAGTAACTTGGATCCTTTTTCCATATCAGAATCTGCCCTTCCTTTAGCACTTTTAACAAAATTTCCCAAAAAATCATCTATTTGTCAAAGAAAATCAAAACCCAATCACAATCAAATAAAAATTTAGCTGAAAAATTACTAAAAGTCCTAACTTTAAATTTATTCATGAGGAAAAAAATAAGCAATACCCAAATTCAAGAAACTGAAAAGAAAAATGCTGAAATTAGCTAAAGTTCACAACTTTAAACAAAAGGGTAGAAAATTTCACTAAAAACTCATCTATTTGCCTAAGAAAATCAAAACCCAACTACAATCAAATTAAAATTCAGCTGAAAAATTACTAAAAATCCCAACTTTAAATTCATTCATGAACAAAAAATTAGTAAAACCCAAATTCAAGAAACAAAAAAAAAGGCTAAAATTTGCTAAGAATTTCAACCTTCATTCATTTCATCAAAAAAAAAAAAAAACACCCAAATTCAAGAAACTGAAAAAACAAATGCTGAAATTAGCAAAAGTTCAGAACTTTAAACAAAAGGGTAGAAATTTATTTACCAATGCCAGGATCAGTATCAATGATGATCTTTTCACGCTGCTTAGCAAAAGAATAATTGTTGGTAGTCACAAATCCATCAACCAAATCACCATCACAATTTGACATCTTCTTCAAATTTTCAATAATTCAAAAGGGAAAATTTTGGGAGCAAAAAAAAGGGAATTTTTGGGACTTAAGAAAGACAATGAACTTACAAATATAATAACAATAACAAATTAGAATAAAAAATGTGGGGGATTAAGTGAAAAGGATAGAGTTTTGGTGGAGTCAGCTCTGACGATGAGCTGAATTTTCTCAACTCTGCTCCTTTTTCTTGTTCCTGTTTTCCACCTATTCTTTCTCTTCTTTTGGTGTGAAAATTTGTCTTTAATAAGGTGTGAGTACTCTGTGTGTGTGTGTATTTATGGGTTTCGGAATGAATGATGGATAAGATATGTGGCTTTAGTCTAAGTGGTAAATATGCGTATCCTAATTTGATTCGCTTTGTTATGAACGGATCTCTTGCTTTCCCTTGCACAATATTTTACCTTTTGCATTTTCCAAATCCAATCAAAATTGAAACAAATTAATAAGATTTCACTATTAGTCAACAAAGATTGGCTGAGTTGGTTGACTAAGTGATTTTTTACTTGGAGATTTGAAATCGATTTTTCTCACAAGCACAGGGCGAATCTACCTTAGTTCAAGTTGTGTCATGTGCATTGCTTCGTCAAAAATCTTTATTAATTATTTGAATATAATTCAAATAAAGAAACAAGAAAATAATAAAAAGAATAAAGTGACACCATTTGTCACGTAGCTTAATTGGTTAGAGGCTGGAGAGTTGTATGTGAGGTCGTGTGTTCGAACCTCCTTAGGCTTATTTTTTGTTTTAATACTTTTATGCCTCATCTAAAAAAGTAAAAACAATACGTGCCCAATGAGATTTGAACCGCTAACGTTGCTGCTTCCTTTGAAAGTTGTATTTTTTTTGTTGGTTGTGTTTTAAAATATGATATTATATTTATTTATTTATTTATTCACGTCTAATGATGACACCGCTTATAAAAATCCTTGCATATATCACTGCTCACCCGCAGCCTTCGCAGTCAAAGCTCGTCGCATCGGACTTGCCTAGAGCGATTTATATCTCTAGTTTGTGAGCTATTGCATAAACGGGTTACCTAGTGTGCACCCCAAAGAAAAAAAAAATTCACAATTCGTGGTGGACTAAAAATTTTATTAAGGGATTAAAAATATAAAAAATAAAACACATTATGAAGTCAAAAATTACAGTCGCCTTCTTGAATTCTGGATCCCGCTTTCAACTTCGTCAATCCTCATAATTTTTCTTATCCTGTTGAAGGCTTATAAATTATGTTCCACAATAGATTGAACCATATTGAACTGAATCGTAAGAATACAATATATATATATATATATACATAAAAAAAGTTAACCTATCTATATAGTGTAAATTTTTCAGTAAACGGGTGTTAGTTGACTCCCCTCAGATAAGGGTACGCCTAGGGCTGTGCATAATTTGGTAAATACCGAATTACCGTTCCGAAATCGAAAATTTTGGTATTTGGTATTCGATTTTTTGGTATTCGGTGGGGTATTTGATTTAAGTTTTTTAAAAAAAAAAAGGTATTTGGTATGGTATTTGGTATTTTAAAATGAAATACCGAAATACCGATATCGTACCGAAATATATATTATATTACATAATACACATATTATTAATTATAATGCAAATATAAAAAATCTAAAATTTTACTTTTTTTTATTCTCTAAGTTCATCAATTAACTCTAAGCAAATAACAAGACGTTTCTAATGATCAAATTTATTCTTTTATGTACGGTTTTCTCTCTGGGTTGATATTTGTCGGTTATGGACAAAACTTTTGACAACAAACATTTTAAATTTTATACTTTTGAGTACTTTAATTAAGAATATTACAGTCTATGGTTCTATGCACTAGTTAATATTCAAACCGAATAAACCGAACTTACCGAACCGAATAAACCGAAACCGAAAGGAGAAAAACCGAACCATACCGAATTTAATTAGGTACGGTGTTGGTATAGCATTTTAAGAAACCGAATACCAAAAATACCGAACTGAAATATTTAAATACCATACCGTACCGACCGACGAACACCCCTAGTACCGCCTCTATTTACTATCACCTCTAATTCCTTGGTTGAATTAAGAGCATGTTTGGCCAAACTTTCATGATTTGTATATTTTGAAATGTATTTTTTTTGTCAAATGGAATTTCACAACAAATACTTTTGGATAGTGTCAGTTTATGTTTGGTCAAATTGTTTAGATAAGATTTTCATTAGTATTATTGAAACAATTTACTTATGACCAATCTTGGGTATATTTTTAGTTTTTGGTATAGTTTAGTAAATATAATTTTATTTTAATTTTTGTCGGGGATAAAAGTTTAAAACAACTTCTGCTTCCGCATCTAATGAAAAATTACTTTTTTTAGTTTAGTATTTTTTATTTTTTAGTTTAAAAATAGTTTAGTATTTTAGACTTTTTTAAATAAAAAATTATGTATCAAGTATTATAGTTTCAACACCTTCTCCTTAATTTGTTAACTGCTATACTAATTAAGATTTCTATAGCTATATGAAAGAGATTAAAACTAGGGATAGTTTGTGATAAATTTGAGAGTGTTATAAAATAAAGACCGTAAAGTAAAGACAAGTATAGAGAGACACTGATATATTATTCAATTTCAAACTGATGTACATAGTGAACTGAAAACTCCTATATTTATAGAAGAAATGAAGCAGATGTGAGGCTTTTTCGAAAGCAGCTGCAATGTTTTTCAGGAAGCAGCTGCGAGACTTTTCTTGAGCTTCTTGTAAGCTGTCTGTATGAGCTGCTCGCAACCTGCCTGTTTAATAAGAAGTTATTGCAAATCATTTCATTGAGTTGCTTGCAACCTGTCTGTATCGGCTGCTTGTAGATAAACTTCAATAGAGTACTAAACGGATAATCTTTTTCAGGAAGATTATCTATAGCGGAGTAATAAATGGACATCCATAATATAATGTTTTCATAACACTCCCCCTTGGATGTTCATTAAAAGATAATGTGCATCGTTAAAACCTTACTAGGAAAAACCCAGTGAGAAAAATTCTAGTGAAGGAAAAAGAGTACACATATTTTAGTAATACGCATTTCTAGTTGCCTCATTAAAATCCTTACAAGAAAAAACCCATGGAAAAAATCTTAGTAAGGAAAAAAGAGTACATCGCGTATATCACCCCCTGATGAAAATCTTGTTTCAAATATTTGAGTCTCCGCATTCCAATCTTGTATACCATCTTCTCAAAAGTTGAAGTTGGCAAAGATTTAGTGAACAAATCTGTCGGATTGTCACTTAAACGGATTTGTTGCACATCAATATTACCATTTTTCTGAAGATCATGTGTGTAGAATAATTTTGGTGAAATGTGTTTTGTTCTATCTCATTTTAAAAATCCTCCCGTCAATTGGGTTATGCATGCATTACTGTCTTCGTATAAAATTGTGGAACTTTTCTCACATTCCAAACTACATTTTTCTCGAATAAAATAAATTATTGATCTCAACCACACGCATTCCCTACTTGCTTCATGAATAGCTATTATCTCAGCATTATTTGAGGAAGTAGCAACAATAGATTATTTTGTGGAGCGTCATATGACAGTACCTCTACATGTAAACACGTACCCGGTTTGAGATCGAGCTTTATGGGGATCAGATAAATAACATGCATCTGCATAACCAACAAGATATGCACTATCTTTGTTAGCATAAAATAAACTCATATCAAGAGTTCCCTTTAAATATCGCAATATATGCTTAATCTTGTTCCAATGTCTCTGTGTAGGAGAAGAGTTATATCTTGCTAGTAAATTAACAGAAAATGTTATGTCGGGCATTGTAGCATTAACAATAAACATAAGTGCACCAATTGTACTAAGATAAGGTATTTCGGGACCAAGGAGTTCCGCATCCTCTTCTGGAGGTCATAACAGATCCTTATTCACTTCAAGTGATCGAACAACTATTGGTGTACTCAATGGGTGCGCTTTGTCCATGTAAAAGCGTTTTAAGACCCTTTATGTATAAGAAGATGGATGGATAAATATCTCGTCTGCTAAATGTTCAATTTGCAGACCAAGACAAAATTTTGTCTTTCCAAGATCTTTCATCTCAAATTCTTTTTTAAGATATTCAATTGCCTTTTGGATCTCTTTTGGAGTTCCAACAAGACTTATGTCATCAACATAAACAACAAGTATAACAAATTCTGAAGCCATTTTCTTTATAAAAATACATGAACAAATAACATCATTTATGTAACCCTCTTTCAGTAAATATGCACTGAGGCGATTATACCACATGCGTCCAGATTGCTTTAAACCGTACAAAGATCTTTGTAATCTGATTGAATATATTTCCCGAGATTTTGAATATGCTTCAGGAATTTTAAATCCTTCAGGGATTTTTATGTAAATTTCATTATCAAGTGACCCGTACAGATAAGTTATAACCACATCCATCATATGTATTTCAAGCCTTTCACGTAAGGCTAAACTGATGAGATATCGAAATGTTATGACATCTATAACGGGTGAATATGTTTCTTCATAATTGACTCCAGGTCATTGTGAGAATCCTTGTGCGACAAGGCGAGCCTTGTATCTTTCAACTTCATTTTTGTCATTCCTTTTTCGCACAAAAACCCATTTCTGACCAACTGCGTTTATACCAATAGGTGTTTAGACTATTGGTCCAAAGACCTCTCTTTTAGCAAGTGACTTCAATTCTCATTGAATTGACTCTTGCCATTTTGGCCAATCAGATCTTTGTTGACATTGTTCGACATATCGGGGTTCAAGATTCTCACTATCTTGCATAATGTTAAGTGCAACATTATATGCAAAAATATTATCAACCACTATTTCAGATCGATTTAAATTAATCACATCACCAGTAGAACTTATTAAAAGTTCTTCACTCACTTGAGTCTCGGGTTCATTGATTTCTTCAGGAATTTCAGAACTAATCAGATCTTGGGTCTCTTCAGGAGATCCCTTCATAGTATCATTTTGATCATTTGTCGATTTTCCTTTTCTAGGATTTCGATCCTTAGAACCCAAAGACCTACCACGCTTCAGACGTGCTTTAGGTTCACTAGCTCTCATGCTAGTAGATAGTCATGTTGAGTCATCAATTCGAATAGGCACATTCTCTGCAGGGATATGTGACTTAGTTATCCTTTTTAAATCAATAAATACATCTGATATCTGATTTGCTATATTTTGTAAATGAATTATCTTCTGGACCTCCTGATTACATATAGGGGTACATGGATCAAAATGAGACAATGATAAAACTTTTCACATAATTTTTCTTTTGATTTCCTTTTTCTCTCCCCCTAATTGTGGGAAATTCGTTTCATTAAACCGACAATTTGCAAACCGAGCAGTAAATAAATCTCTCGTCAATGGTTCAAGATAACGAATAATAGAGGGTGATTCAGACCTAACATATATTACTAACCTTCTTTGGGGGACCATCTTACTTCGATGCGGTGGTGCTACTGGCACATATACAGCACATCAAAAAATTCACAGATGTGCAATATTTGGTTCATGACCAAAAACTAATTGTGACAGAGAATATTTATTATAATGTGTTGGTCTGAGACTAATAAGTGATGATGCATGCAAGATAGCATGGCCCCAAATAGTAGTGAGCAATTTTGTTTTCATAAGTAGTGGTTTGCTATCAATTACATGCGTTTAATAAATGACTCTGCAAGACCATTTAGAGTATGAACATAAGCTATATGATGTTTAACTTTTATCCCAACTGATAGACAATAATCATGAAAAGCTTGAGATGAGAATTCTCCAGCATTATCAAGGCGAATAACCTTTATAGAATAATCTGGGAATTGTGTCCTTAATCGAATTATTTTGGCTAATAGCTTTGCAAACGCCAGGTTGCGAGATGATAGTAGTCACACATGAGACCATCTTGAAGATGCATCTATTAGGACCATAAAATATCAAAACAACCTACTTGGTGGGTGAATAGGTCCACATATATCCCCATGTATACAATCTAAAAAGGCAGGGGATTCAATGCCAACCTTCATTGGTGATGGTCTAGTGATCATTTTGCCTTGATAACAAGCATCACAAGAAAATTCATCTTTTGTAAGAATCTTCAGGTTCTTTAATGGACGTTAACTCGAATTTTCAGTAATTCGTCTCATCATTATTGATCTAGGATGGCCGAAACGGCCATGCCAAAGCACAAAAGTATTTGAATCAGTAAACTTCTGATTTACGATAGAGTGTGCTTCAACTGTACTAATATTTGAATAGTATAAGCCAGAAGATAAAATTGGTAACTTTTCTACAATGCATTTCTTGCCAGAAATATTTTTGTAATACAAAAATATTCCATATTCATTTCATCTATCGTCTCAAAATGATACCCATTTCGACGGATATCTATAAAACTCAACAAGTTTCTTTGATATTTGGAAGAGAATAATGCATTGTCTATAATAAGTTTTATTCCCTTAGACAGAAATATAGTGGCTCTTCCTGAACATTCTATCAAACTTATATTACTAGAAATTACAGAAACATTTGCTTTTTCCTTATGCAAATAAGAAAAGTATTTCTGATCTTTGAATATGTCATGAGTTATTCCCAGGGCGGATCCACCCTTTAGGGTGGGGTGGTATGGGACCCCTAGGTTGGTAAAATTATCATATATTTATGTAAATATTTTCTTAAACTAGGTTAAATATTTGATCCTGCCACCCCCTGTCGCAGACTAGACAAATGTGTCATGGGTGATAAACCTTTTTGAAAGTTTTTTTTGTGTGTAAAATCTAAATTCGAATTTATCTTGAACCTTGTCTAACTTTTTCTTTTCATTGTGCTTTTTATATCCTTTATCCCAATCATTTTCCTTTTTGGCTACCTCCCAATTTTCTATTTGTCGTTTATTATTTTTTATATTCTTTTCCCTCTATTCTGTTATTTTATCTGTGATCTTTAGCAAGAACACCCAAAAAAGAACCTACAAAATTTAAAAATTTCATAAAATATGCATTTCTTATAATCTCAAATCTTTTAGTTTTTTTCCTTTCAAAATCAAAAAACTTGGTTCTTGATAGGAATTTTGGATTGAGATCAAATTTAATTTTTATAATTACTTTTTTTATTTTTTATAACATAATTTTTTTGCTATTCTATTTTGGTTAATTACAATTTAAATCTCTTTAATATTAAATTATGATGATTATTTCGCAAGCATTGCCTAGAAAAATATGAGATTTATGATTTTAATTTTTTGGAACTTGCAGTTTATCTAATTCTGCATTTACCTATGTGGTATAATTTATCTATTGAAGATTTTTATTTTTATTTTTATTTTTATTTTTCTTATTCTAATTGGTGAAATTTCTTTGTTGAAGATGTTATTTTACTTGTGCAAATTTATTTTTAGCATACAAAAAAGATGTAGTTTCCTAGTGAAAATATTAATTTTACGTGTAATAAAGGTGTGATTCCGAATTTAAAATGCTAATTACATTTTCTTCTTAATGTCTGAGATGTAATTTTCATACAACAATAATAACATACCTAGTGAAATCCCACAAGTATGGTCTGGAAAAAAGATGTAATTTTCATATTTGCAAATGAAAATGCATATTACATTGCTCGAGTAAACTAAAATAAAAAATAAAATAAATCCAACAAATGTTCTGAACAAACTCTATATTAGTTGTTTCAAAGTGTATATTAAAGAAAATTATGGCACCCGTCACATTCAAATCCTAAATCTACCTCTGGTTGTTCCACTATCAATTATACAAATATCTCCATGATTGGTCTTTGATCCAAACATAATTTGAGGATTATCCATATTCTCTGATACTTTCAAAGTATTTGCTCGAGATGCAGAGTCTCATAATGATAATGTGTTATAAAATAAAGATTGTAAAGTAAAGACAAGTATAGAGAGATACTGATATATTATTCAACTTCAAACTGATGTACATAATGAACTGAAAACTCCTCTATTTATAGAAGAACAGAAGCAGTTGTGAGGCTTTTTCTGGAAGCAGCTGCAAGGCTTTTCAGGAAGCAACTGCGAGGCTTTTGTAATGACCCTATTTGTCGTTTTAAGAATTAGCGCCCCATTCAACGACTTAAAGTCTTGAGCGGCTTCGTATTATGTGTATTTACTTGCGTGCGTGGTTGAATTCAGTTATCGGATGATTCGGGGTGATTTGGGATATTCGGTCCCTAAAACGGAAGCTTAAGTCTCAGGATTTTTTACCATAGTCGGAAATATGTGAAGATGACTCCGGAATGGAATTTTGTCGGTTCCGTTAGCTCCGTTGGGTGATTTTGGACTTAGGAGCGTGTCCGAAAATTTATTTGGAGGTACGTAGTGGAATTAAGCTTGAAATGGCGAAAGTCGAATTTTTGGAAAGTTTGACCGGGGGTTGACTTTTTGATATTGGGGTCGGAATCCGATTCTGGAAATTTGAATAGTTTCTTTATGTCAATTATGACTTGTGTGCAAAATTTGAAGTCATTCCGGATTGATATGATGTGTTTTGGCACAAGATATAGAATTTGAAAGTTTAAAGTTTTTAGATTTTGATTTGAGGTGTGATTCGTTGTTTTGATGTTGTCCGATGTGATTTGAGGCCTCGAGCAGGTCCGTGTTATGTTATGGGACTGGATGGTGTGATTGGACGGGGTTCCGAGGGGCTCGGGTGAGTTTCGGGGTGGTTTCGGACCATATCTAGGCCATTTATAGCTGTTGGTTTTTGGCTACAGCAGTGTGCTATGCGATCGTGTGGAATTGGCCGCGATCACGAAGCAAAAATGGAGGAAAATGGCTAGTGAATAGCAATCGCGGAAGGCCTTTCGCGATCGTGTAGGGGAAAGTTTCTGCTGCACTAACCTGATTTTGGAAGCTTATATCTCGCAATCTATAATTAATTTGGTGATGATCAAAAAATAAAACTTGTAGCTCTTTGTGTCTAGTTTTCAGAAAATTAAACCTTTTGTCATTTGAAGTTGTGTACAAAAGGTTATGGTAGATATACTACAGGCTGTCCACGAAGAGTTTGGAAATCTCTATTGTATAGGCTCACTTTGCAAGCTTATATCTCGAAATATATAAGGAATTGGGAGATGATCAACAAATAAAATTATAGGCCTTAGAATCTAGTTTTCAGAAAGTTAAACCATTCATCATTTGGAATTTTGTACAAAATGTTATGACCAATATACTAGAGGTTGTCTAGAAAAGTTGGGGAGTTTGTTCTTCGCGATCGCGAATAGCAATTTTGGGGCTGAAAAATTTTGTGCTTCGCGATCGCGGAGAGTAAATACCTTGGCAGTAGCTATATTTTGAGATTTCAGTCATTTTTAACATATTTGGAGTTATGGAGCTCGGATTGAAGCAAAATTTGATGCGATTTTTACCATATGGATTGGGGTAAGTGTTCTATATCCTAAAGTGATTATACTTCATTATTATATGGTTATATTCATCATTTATTTCGGATTTTAATGGAAGAAATTAAGATTTTTGTAAAATATTCCAAAAACGAAAATTTAAGATTTGGAGGTCGAGTTGTTATTGGAATTTAATAAAATTGGTATGGTCGAACACGTATCAGAATGGGTGTTCGGATTCAATGAAAATTATGTCGAGTTCCGAGGAGCGGGCCCCGGGTTGACTTCTGTTGACTTTTTGGAATAAATTTTTAAGTCGATGTATTATTATCCAGAATTATTTTCGATGAATTGTAATGAAGTTATACAATTAATTTGGATAGATGTGAGCGGTCCGGAGGTCAATTCGAGCAAGAAGGCGATTTTGGAATATCAACCTAAATTTAAAAAATTAAGTGTCTTGCTTAACCTCAAGTAGGAGAAATACCCCTTAGGCATTGAGTATTATGTGCAAATTGTGTAATTGAAAACCCTGTACGCGATGTGACGAGTATGTACTTGGTTTATATGTGCAAATTTCGTTGATTAAAATTCTTAGACGCCCTTATGTAATAAGTGGGAAATTATTGGCACTTATTAAATCCTCTATTTGTCATGCCTAGATTCTTGTTTGTTGAAATTATTTTTATATGATGATTTGGTGTGATTGCCACCTTTAATTTATGTGAAATATTATTTTGTTGAGTTGTTCACTCCCGGATATTTTTATTAAGATTTTATGCACATTATGGTCGAGTCATGGGCTCCTTATTGTGGAAAATGATATATTGTTGATTTCTGTGGCAAGTTGAAATATTTGAGCACTTGATGAGCTATTTGTGATATGTGAGCACTTGATGTGCAGTTGTTAAAATCATATTTACTTTGGGACTACGGAACGGTATTCCGGGAGATCCTCCTGTCCTGCATATTTACTTTGGGACTGCGGAACGGTATTTCGGGAGATCCCCATGCCCTGCATATTTATTTTGGGACTACGGAACGGTATTCCGGGAGATCCCCCTGCCCTGCATATTTACTTTTGGGACTACGAGGCGGTACTTCGGGAGACCCTCCTTGTCTTGTATATTTATTTTGGGACTATAGAACGGTATTCCGGGAGATCCCCCTGTCTTGCATATTTACTTTTGGGGCTACGAGGCGGTACTTCGGGAGTGTCCTTTTGTTGATATTTTTCTATGGATGCATTTGCCTTTGGTTATTTTATTTTTTCGTGATATGTAAATTCTTGTGTTCTTCCGTGATGTATTATTTGATTTTATTATGTGTTTTGTATTCCTTATTGTATTGTGTTGGCTTTGGCTCTTTATACAAGACTCTGCAGATTTGTGTTTATGGTTTTTACTGATTTTTGAGAATTGAGTTGTTTCGAATAAAAGCAATTGCTATTATGTTTAATTTAATAAATTTTACATCCAAATTAATAGTCATCGGATGATTCACTTTAATTGAAATGTCATTTTCTTCACCCAAATAATTTCTAAAATAAATTAATTCCTTTGTTGATTTCTTACTTGATTTAAAGATTTTAACTTAGTGAAAATAAATTGATCATGCGGATCTTATATACATTGATATTTTGACACGTGAGTTGTCTGTGTGATGGTGATAGAAATATGGGCACGCGGTATCGTGAAAAAATATAAAAGTGGGTTGAGACCCGTAATTTTCATGATTGTGAAATGAGGTGTCACGTGGTAACTTTTACTTGAAAATATATTTATTGAAAAGTATTATATCCTGAAGATTATTATTTGAAAAAACATATAGGCGAAAGAATTTATATTTGAAGGACTTGATTAATTGGTTGTACTTATGTTCCTTAATCGTCTCAGCAATAACTATGATGATCTTGTTGCATTGTTGTTATATCACTGGTTGATTTTGTTGTTATCATTGGTAGTTATTTTCTAGTATTATTTTGTACACTATATTGCACAGGTTATTAGACTAGTGAGTGTCTTGACTGTACCTCATCTCTACTCCACTGAGGTTAGTCTTGATACTTACTGGGTACCGACCGTGGTGTACTCATACTACATTTCTGCACATTTTTGTGCAAAGCCAGGTATTGGAGGTATCGAACTCGGATAGAGTTAGAATGCGATCGCAAGGATTCAAGGTAGAGATGTTTGGTCGTCGCAGTCCCTTGGAGTCTGTTCATTTCATTGTACTGTTAATTTTTAATCAAACAGTATTGTATATTTGGTCCTCGTGATCATTCCATGTATTTAGCTAGAGTTCGTGACTCAGTACTACCAGTCTTGGGAGGTTGTATATTCTTATTTGTTCCGCTGTTAGTTTTGATTACTTATTTAATTCAAAAAAAAAAAATCTTCAAAATGAAATTGAAATCGGCTTACCTAGTATTAGAGACTAGGTGCCATCACGACGCCTGTGGTGAGATTTTGGGTCGTGACAAGTTGGTATCAGAGCTCTAGGTTCATAGGTTCTACGAGTCCCGAACGAGTTTAGTAGAGTCTTGTAGATTGGTACAGAGACGTCTGTACTTATCTTCGAGAGGCTACAGAACTGTTAGGAAATTTCACTTCTTTCATTCTTTATCGTGCGACATTTATTCATCTCGAAGTATATATCCTATGTTCTTTTGCATCCACTCGTGTATGAAATTACGCACTCGGTATCAACTATGCGCCAATGGTTCGTGATACTATAGAGGGGTTATAAGGGAGCCAGGGTTGCTCAACCATTATTACAACGTGTTGTTTAGATCGAGGATGCGGAAATATTGAGAGATCATTCAGTTGTGCACAATGAGGTGCTGCAGGTTCTGACATCTGTTTGATAAGTATGATATTAAGAAGATTTAATTAATTGTCTAATCATTACAATTGTGGTAGGGTCACGAGGTGGATGTAGATCTGAAATAGTTGGTGATATTAGAGACTATGTAGTTCGTATGTGATTTCTATTTAGCGAAGGGTACATACGCAACCAAGGCACTGGAGGAAGCGAGTTTAACTGTCATGAGGATGACATGCGCCAAATAAATGGCTTGAGGTATCTTATGACCGGTGTCCTACGAGCGATGAATGTTAGTATTGTAGATCATCAGAATGTGTCCTATGGCTTCGCGCCAAGTGAGGGAGTCCACTATCAACGATCAGATTGCGGGGTCATATGTTATATGAGTTTTGGATTGAGATGTATTTATGTAGTATTGAAAGGTTCTACGAAACTTGTATATGATTAAGAGCTGAGATTTGTATGGGATGATGTTGAGACTTGCGGTATTCCCGCGTCATTAATGATTCTACATTTCAGTATCAATGGGGTCATGGAAACAATTTCAGAATACTCGGGGTGTTCCAGTAAGTTCTTTTAATACACCACCGGCACGGGGTTCCTATAATGGTTATTCCAGTTATCCGGCACAGACTCAGTGTGAGCAGCCGAACCCGCAGAGGGGTTGTTATGAGTGTGGTGATACTAGACACATCAAGAGAAATTGTCCCAGACTTGGGAGGGGTGGATTTCATCAGAACACTCCAACTACAAGCTTTATTCCAGTTAATACTTCACGTGCATAGTCAGTTAGAGGTGGAGGACAGGCGGGTAGTGGGCGCCTAAGAGATGGAGGCCCGACCCGTTGATATAATTGATATGATTTGGCTGAGTCCAATACACTAGATGGTATCGTACATGCATGATTTAATTTATAATAAACGGAGCACTATTCTTATTTTGATTCAATTCTGAATATTGAGGCGAGTCCTCCTATTACGCTCCGCTTATGGGTGAGCTTCATAATTTTGTGACCCACTTATATATTTATCCCTGTTGGGAGAATTGAGGATGTGAGCCTGTGTCTGTCATTTTTATTTTTTGTGCCCATTGAGGGATATAAGTCCAAAAGTAAATTTTATTATTCATCACAGTGGGTTTAATGTGTTTCGGAATAATTGATTCCAAATTTTATGAATTACATGTCCTACCGGTATGAGGGTTCATTATGTGTTGTGAAAAATGTTTACAAAATTTAGTAAAAAAAAAAAAAAGAAACTGAAAATTTCAGTCGGCACAATGTACAAAATACTTGTGATTCGGAGTTGAGGACGAGATCCTCGCATTTTTATATGATGTGAAATATTTAAACCGGGCTACAAGTCGCGGTGGAAGTTATATAAGGATGAGGTCCCTGTGGTGAAATATTTATGAGTTTAAATTCTCCCTTTGTGAAATTTAATTTGTACAATAGTATTAATAAGGAGTTATGCCTGTTATGCTTATTGAATAATTCTTGTATATTTTTTCTGTTCATATTCAGCCATTTTCGTGGTGTACATATTGAGTTTTAGCCTATGAGATGAGTGCCAGGTGGCGTTAAATGTGACTCATTAATCCGAGTAAGTAATCATGAAGTCTTCATGCCTCACATTCTGTTATCAGTGTGGTGAAAATTCGAAATGAGGTGGTGGTTAATATGAGATTAATTGATGATGCTGGAATTAATTATGAACAAGTTTTAAGACCAGAGATGTGGTGATAAGCATACATATGATGTACTTCATGTCCTGATATCATTATGATAATACAGTGCTTGTAATGCTGAGATTAGTGTTATTGATATATACATTATGGATATTTTGTTAGGAGTTGTTTTGATGTTACTCTGGCAGGTGGTTACGGCCAATTACAGGGGAGACTCTGCCGAAATTTCTGAAAACTTTAGGAGTTAGAAACATTTGGGAGATTGATATGTGCGAAATAAGAGATAAATTATATTATGTGTTTGAGGGAGAATGATCTTAAGCGGGGAAGAATGTAACACCCCAAAAAGAAATTTTGAAGTACTTCAATAGTATCAAGAAAGTTGATGTGTGCGTAGGCGCGAGTTGCTATAGCCAGTTGAGACTAATATCATGCGTCGAAGTGAAAATCAGGCATTTTGAAAATAATTGGAGAGTTAGGGATTTTGTTTTAAAGCTTATAAGAATGGAGTCTCAATTGAGATGGTGTTGTCGGGCCCATGTTAAATTGCGGGAATGTAGAATTACCCACAAGTATGTGTGTAAGAATACACTCAGTAATTTAAAGTCCTCAGAAAGATTTTTAGTACGTTCGAGGACGAACGTTTGTTTAAGAGGTGGAAAATATAACAAACCGACTTGTCGTTTTAAGCATTAACGCCTCATTCAACGACTTAAGGTCTTGAGCGGCTTCATATTATGTGTATTGACTTGCGTGCGTGATTGAATTCGGTTACCAGATGATTCGGGGTGATTTGGGACACTCGGTCCCTAAAACGGAAGTTTAAGACTTTGGATTTTTTACCATAGTCGGAAATGTATGAAGACGACTCCGGAATGGAGTTCTGTCGGTTCCATTAGCTCCGTTGGGTGATTTTGGACAAACGAATGTGTTCGAAAAATTATTTGGAAGTCCGTAGTGGAATTAAGTTTGAAATGGCGAAAGTCAAATTTTTGGAAAGTTTGACCGGGGGATTGACTTTTTCATATCAGGGTCGGAATCCGATTCTGGAAATTTGAATAGCTACGTTATGTCAATTATAACTTGTGTGCAAAATTTGAAGTCATTCCGGATTGATTTGATATGTTTCGGCACAAGATATAGAATTTGAAAGTTTAAAGTTTTTAGATTTTGATTTGAGGTGTGATTCGTTGTTTTGATGTTGTCCGATGTGATTTGAGGCCTCGAGCAGGTCCGTGTTATGTTATGGGACTGGATGGTGTGATTGGACGGGGTCCCGAGGGGCTCGAGTAAGTTTTGGGGTAATTTCGGACCATTTCTAGGCATTTATAATTGCTGGTTTTTGGCTGCAGTAGTGTGCTATGCGATCGCGTGGAATTGGCCACAATCGCGAAGCACAAAATGGGGGAAAATGGCCAATGAATCGCGATCGCGGAAGGCCTTTCGCGATCGCGTAAGGGAAAGTTTTTGCTGCACTGACTCGACTTTGGTTGCTTATATCTCGCAATCTATAATGCATTTGGAGATGATCCAAAAATAAAAGTTATAGCTCTTTGTGTCTAGTTTTAAGAAAGATAAACCATTTATCATTTAGAGTTGTGTAAAAAATGTTATGGTAGATATACTACAGGCTATCCGCGAAAAGTTTGGAAATCTCTATTTCATAGGGCTGATTTTGTAAGCTTATATCTTGAAATATATAAAGAATTGGGAGATGATAAACAAATAAAATTATAAGCCTTAGAATCTAGTTTTCAGAAAGTTAAACCATTAATCATTTGGAGTTTTGTACAAAAAGTTATGACCAATATACTAGAGGTTGTCTGGAAGACTTGGGGAGTTTGTTCTTCGCGATCGCGATTGGTTTTCCGCGATCGCGAAGAGCAATTTTGGGGCTGAAAAATTTTGTGTTTCGCGATCGCGAAGAGTAAATACCTGGGCAGTAGCTATATTTTGAGGTTTCAGCCATTTTTAACATATTTGGAGCTATGGAACTCGGATTGAAGCGATTTTCACCATGTGGATTAGGGTAAGTGTTCTATATCCTAAAGTGATTATACTTCATGATTATATGGTTATATTCATCATTTATTTCGAATTTTAATGGAATAAATCAAGATTTTTGTAAAATCTTCCAAAAACGAAAATTTAAAGTTTGGAGGCCGAGTTGTTATTGGAATTCAATAAAAATGGTATGATTGAACTCGTATCAGAATGGGTGTTCGAATTTCATGAAAATTATGTCGGGTTCCGAGGGGTGGGCCTCACGTTGACTTTTGTTGACTTTTTGGAATAAATTTTTAAGTCGACGTATTATTATCCAAAATTATTTCCGATGAATTTTAATGAAGTTATACAATTAATTTGTATAGATTTGAGCGGTCCGGAGGTCAATTCGAGCAAGAAGGTGATTTTGGAATATCGGCCTAACTTCAAAAAAGTAAGTGTCTTGCTTAACCTCGAGCGGGAAAAATACTCCTTAGGCATTAAGTATTATGTGTAAATTGTGTGATTGAAAACCATGTACGCGAGGTGACAAGTACGTACTTGGTTTATATGTGCAAATTTCGTTGATTAAAATCCTTAGACGCCCTTATGTATTAAGTTGGAAATTATTGGCACTTATTAAATCCTCTATTTGTCATGCCTAGATTCTTATTTGTTGAAATTGTTTTTATATGATGATTTGGTGTGATTGCCACCTTGAACTTATGTGAAATTTATTTTGTTGAGTTGTTCACTCCCGGATATTTTTGTTAAGATTTTGTGCATATTATGGTCGAGCCATGAGCTCCTTATTATGGAAAATGAAATATTGTTGATTTCTGTGACAAGTTAAAATATTTGAGCACTTGATGAGCCATTTGTGATATGTGAGCACTTGATGTGCAGTTGTTGAAATCATATTTACTTTGGGACTACGGAACGGTATTCCAGGAGATCCCCCTGCCCTGCATATTTACTTTGGGACTGTGAAACGGTATTCCGGGAGATCCCCCTGTCTTGCATATTTACTTTGGGACTACGTAACGATATTTCAGGAGATCCCCCTGCCCTGCATATTTATTTTGGGACTACGGAATGGTATTCCGGGAGATCCCCCTATCTTGCATATTTACTTTTGGCACTACGAGGCGGTACCTCTGGAGATCCCCCCTGTCTTGCATATTTATTTTGGGACTACGGAACGGTATTCCGAGAGATCTCCCTGTCTTGCATATTTACTGTTGGGGCTACGAGGCGGTACCTCGGGAGTGCCCTTTTGTTGATATTTTTCTATGGATGCATTTGCCTTTAGTTATTTTATTTTTTCGTGATATGTAAATTCTTGTGTTCTTCCGTAATATATTATTTGATTTTATTATATATTTTATATTCCTTGTTGTATTGTGTTGGCTTTGGCTCTTTGTACAAGACTCTGCAGATTTGTGTTTATGGTTTTTATTGATTTTTGAGAATTGAGTTGTTTCGAATAAAAGAAATTGCTATTATGTTTAATTTAATAAATTTTACATCCAAATTAGTAGTCATCGGATGATTCATTTTAATTGAGATGTCATTTTCTTCACCCAAATAATTTCTAAAATAAATTCATTCCTTTGTTGATTTCTTACTTGATTTAAAGATTTTAACCTTACTTTAGTGAAATTAAATTGATCTTGCGGATCTTATATACATTGATATTTTGACACTTGAGTTGTCTGTGTGATGGTGATAGAAATATGGGCACGCGGTATTGTGAAAAAATATAAAAGTGGGCTGAGACCCGTAATTTTTATGATTGTGAAATGAGGTGTCACGTGGTAACTTTTACTTGAAAATATATTTATTGGAAAGTATTATATCATGAAGATTATTATTTGAAAAAACATATAGGCGATAGAATTTATATTTGAAGGACTTGATTAATTGGTTGTACTTGTGTTCCTTATTCGTCTGAGCAATAACTATGATGTTCTTGTTGCATTGTTGTTATATCACTGGTTGATTTTGTTGTTATCATTGGTAGTTATTTTCTAGTATTATTTTGTATACTATATTGCACAGGTTATTAGTGAGTGTCTTGGCTGTTCCTCATCTCTACTCCACTGAGGTTAGTTTTGATACTTACTAGGTACCGACCGTGGTGTACTCATACTACATTTCCAAACATTTTTGTGCAAAGCCAGGTATTGGAGGTATCGAACTCGGACAGAGTTAGAATGTGATCGCAAGGATTCAAGGTAGAGCTGTTTGGTCGTCGCAGTCCCTTGGAGTCTGTTCATTTCATTGTACTGTTAATTTTTAATCAAACAGTATTGTATATTTGGTCCTCGTGATCATTTCATGTATTTAGCTAGAGTTCGTGACTCAGTATTACCAGTCTTGGGAGGTTGTATATTCTTATTTGTTCCGCTGTTAGTTTTGGTTACTTATTTAATTCAAAAAAAAATATCTTCAAAATGTAATTGAAATTGGCTTACCTAGTATTAGAGACTAGGTGTCATCACGACGCCTGTGGCGGGATTTTGGGTCGTGACACTTTTCTTGAGCTGCTTGTAAGTTGTCTGCATGAGCTGCTCGCAACTTGCCTGTTTAATAAGAAGTTGCTGTAAATCCTTTCATTTAGTTACTTGCAACCTGCCTGCATCAGCTGCTTGTAGATAAACTTCAATAGAGTACTAAACATATAATCTTTTTCAGGAAGATTATGTATAGCGGAGTAATAAATAGACATCGACAATATAATATTTTCATAACAGAGGTGTATATATGCGATTCTAAAGTGAGGATATAATTAATCTTTTTTATTACTCCCTTAATATTCCAGTATTTTCAAAGGTATAATTAACCTAGGACAATACTGTGAAGCTAAGGGCAGTTAGCGTGTGGGTTACGGGTTCGACCGAATTCAGTAGCTTTGGTCTAAACCTTGTATTTGTTATAAGAAATTCATTGGATATGTACAAAATTATTAATTTAAAACCCAATAACTTAAAAGGATTAGAATCCCGAAATCATAAGTTTCAAGTTCAGGCTTTTACGTTGATTTCTATCAAACTACCTCGTAATGCTTGATTTTAATATCTTTTTTGCACTCCCCATTTCCTATATATTCCATCTAGAGTTTTATGCCACAGCATATGTTCTTTGGTTAAATCGTTTAGAAGGTGAAATTTCATTCCTTTTTAATTCACCCAATAACTCTCACTATTTGTCAACTTCAAACTAAATTACTTGTAAATATCGATTAAGAAATCTCTAGATTCAATTTAGTTTAATCTAATTTAACAAAATTGAAATTGATTTTTGATTTAATTTTCTTCGATAAAATATACTTAC
>AWOL01S0032158.1:94174-110044 GCA_000715115.1 Nicotiana otophora
CAATTAAATTCTCCACATGTTAGTTGAATCAAACTCAAGTTAATGAAACGACTCGAGATTATTTTACTAATAAAAAGTTGTTAGAGGAGATGACTTAAATTATTGCACGTTATAGCACATGGATTTGACCTGGAATTAAAAGTTCAATAATATTTCATGCACATGGATCGATGCAAGTTAAGCAAATGAGAAGTAATCCCCTCTTATTTTTGTTTCTATTATAATTTAAACCTTGATTAGCTCATAATTCACAATAGGAAACTTGATCGTTGATTTTTAGGTGTCCAAGTTTGAAATCCACCAATATGCATGTACCTGTTTGCACACCATGATCTTTTCTTGGCCAGTGTTTATTCTACCCGGTAGAAGGTTAGAAGGTAGTTTAATTTTAGATTTTTATATCAATATTATTTTTTTTGAAAAATTTCACCCGCGGCCGCTCCCCGAACAGGTGTGCACTGGGTAACCTGCTCACTATGCAATAACTCGCAAACCACACAGGAGATATAAATCGTATTGGCAAGCCCGAGGCGACGAGCTCTGACTGAGAAGGCTGCTGGTGAGAGGAATCGATTTCAGGTCTCCCATATGAGAAACAACTCACCCAACCAACTCGGTCAACCCCTGCGGGCATATCAGTATTATTATTGTTATTCTCGTATTTTCTTATTCTTCAATTTTCATTGCTACATGTTGTTCCCCGTTCTATGGGTTTCTTATTGTTTTGTTATTTTGATGTTCTGACTATTCATTTCTTCGGTATTTTCAACACGGTTTCTTCATTATTGTTCTTTTTTTTCTTGTTCAAACCTGTTGAGAAATGCTTTTTCTTGAGCCGAAAGTCTATAGGAAACAATCTCTCTACCTCCGCAGGTTAGAGGTAAGGCAGCACACACATTATCCTCCCCAAACCCCACATTGTAGGAATACACGGGGTATGCTGTTGTTTTGTTTATCCTACAATTTAAGCTATATTCAATGTTCTAAAATAATTCAACTGGTAGCCAGTGATGGCAAACTTCAAACAAAACCTTGTCTGCTCCTCCTCTTCCTCTCCTCCTTATTAGTGTTGTTACTTTAAGAGGAAGCTTCCCTAATTCTATTAAAGAAGAAAGAAAAAAGTTTTGGCCATAACTGCTTATAATCAGATTCAAGGTCAGCAAAAACGGCGAATCTCATTGCTTATATGTACACGATTGAAAGTTCTCACAAATAAAAATGAGGACTAAGTATTTAACAAGGACATGTTCTTCTTAACATATCAGTATTCCACAAAAACCAAACTCTCGTCAAAACACACATTAATTGCCGCTCAAAAGTGCTAATATTTCAAAGTTTAAAAATTGATCCTTTGATGTACCACCACTACATTTTGAGTACAAATCAATTAGACCAATTCCAACCCGTCATATAAGTCTGAGATTTGCTTCCTCATATTGCCAACCCTGTGTTCTGCAATGTGAATATTTCCCAAGTTAACATAACATACACCACCTCTTGGAAATCTAGTATTTTCCTTAAAAGTATGAAATACAGTCTCTCAAAAATGTGATAAACCTAAACGCAATTGAAGTTTGTCTTCTAAGCTAGCACAACTTTAAAACGTGTAGACTTACTTATACAGTCAAACATCTCTATAATTTTTTTGGCTACTATAGTGAAGTGTTGTTATTATAACATAACATACAAATTAATTCCAAGAAAAACTTGGCTTTTATAGTAAGCGACTGTTATATAGAGATGTTATAGAAAAAATCTGACTGTATATCCAATATTTCTTTTGTATTTCGCCGATATGAAATTTGCCCAAGGTACTACTACTCCTCACCAACTTTTGGTAAACCCTACTCCCAAAACACCAATCCATGAGTCAATCGGTGGCTCTTCCCGCTATGCTCCCTTGCTGACTTGAACCTCTAACTACAAGGGTTATCAGTCCCACAAGTTCCCCATTCGAAGCTCAAAAATGGGCTAAGGCTTTAGTAAAAACAATTTCAGTTTTTTTTCAGTTTTTTCAAAAAAAAAAAATTACTTTTCGGGTATGAGTAATAAGCCTTTTTAATTAATTAAGAGATATTTAGAATTGACCGACAGGACGATGACACGTGTCCCTCCGTTTAAATGAGGGGTATATTTGAACCCAAAGTATAACTGCAAGGGTATAGATGACCCAATAGTATAACGAGAGGTATTCTTAGACCATTTTCGAAAGTAGAGGGATATATTTGCCCCTTTACCGAAGTACATTAGTACATTTTCAGACATTTGTCAGTACCCATGCTATGTTAGGATATTTACTTTGAGATGGCAGTAAAAGGATTTAGTCCAATTTCTACAGTGAAGTCAGTAATAAATTCATTACATCAAATTCTCCTGGTTTTGGTTTTCAACATAGCTAATGCAGTCAGTTCTCATGTCTTGGCATTAGGGGAACCCAAAATATTAGCTGCACCCTTTGCCAAATGGCCTTTCATACCCCCACCAGCTTGTGCTGAGCCCTTTGCATTTGTCATCTCGGCAACTAGACCAGATTTCTTTATCTGCCAAAAGGACGACGACCAGTCAGCAAACAATAGCGCAACCAGAATCCACACCATTTAACAATTGACCTATATATGTCACATTATCTTCTCACCTTGAAATAGAAATGTAACGACAAAACCAATCACACCCAAACACCTCACTTCTGTTTGGGGTATGAACATACTTCGGAACTTTTTGTGGGACAAACAAGGGGAAGCAAACAATTTGACTTACCGCTGCAATTCTCTCCTTGTGGATGTCACTTGTAAACTGAGAAACCACAATTGAAACAATCAAATATCCATAACAGATCCGATCAAAGATAATATCGCAAGGAAGTACCTTCTCGGAAAAATCTAATTTTGAAGTGATGCTTTCAGAATAAAGGAGTTATTGAACTCACCGGCTTCTTGTACGTCCTGATCTCATCCCCACTAAAACCTGGGAGGGTCATGTTCCAATTCCTTTCTGAACCAAAGAATCTATAATAGGTTAGGTACTGCATATTGCTGGACCAGTCAGGAATAGAAGGTAACTTACCAAGATGCAGAAGGATGTCCTTTGCTTCCAAAGTATTGGATTTTCGATGCTTCGCCAATGAACAGCCAAATGTGGTAATCTGGTCAAGAGCAAAGTAGTCAAGTACAAGTGAACAAATGATTAGCACACTGCCAAAACAGAATTCTCATTTGCCTGAAGATTACACAGGTGACTTTGATATTAACAACTTATTCACCACAAGAGATTCAAGCATAAATTAACCCGAAACCGACAAATACGGAAGGGCTAATGTGAAGAGAGATTGCACCATATTCACCAGCCCCTCCTCTACACTCTTTAGGTTTATAGAATTACATATAATATAGCTAAATTGAAAGGAAAAAAAAAGCTTTTAAATCGCTTGACATTTATATAAAGTTACATTTCAAACAAATCAAAGTATCCAATTGGAAGAGATAAGTGATAACAAGCCACTGATCTGCATGGGAAGAGACATATCATAAATAAAACAAGAACTTAAATGAAAATTGGACCATGATTTGAAATTCACCTTAAAACTAAGAACATTGGTTTCATTGTAGAAAACAACTTTATGTAGAATAGTCAGATCTAAGAGCAAATTTTATTTCCTACTTCCTAGAATTTATTGAGTTAATCTAGGAAACAAATAGTAGTATTTACAAATTCAAGTAGCAATTTCAACCTTTCTTGTACTTACCAGGACGTAAGCTATAAATGAAACCACTATACCCCTGAGCTTACCCTATTTCTCTTTTTAATTTTTGAGATAAATAACCCTGAGTCTACCACATTAAGCAGAACAGAATAGTAAAACTGAAAAGTAATGGCATTAACTATGACAACGAAAAAGCTAGCTTTATCATATCAAAGCAAGGCCAAACCTCGACCCCACCAGAGTTCTTCTAAGAGTAAGCTACAATATAACAACTCCTAACCTATCAGATTGTCAGGTTACATTTTAAATTGAAAGTGATGTTTCAGTGTGAAACAAGTAAAACATGAACTTACAGATTCCACAAATTCCTCTGCTATATCAACAAGGACGTCTTCAACTTCAGCATCCAATTTCTCTGATGGATCTATCTGTCAAGGAGAGATGCAGGTTAAGCAATTGCATCATAAAGGCAAAGAGAATACACAGATACTTGATACCAAAATCGAATACCAGGAGAGACAAAGAGGACACAATGCTAAGAGAGGTTTTGTTCACTTTCCAAGTTGACTATGAATGACAAGGCTACTATTATTATATTTATACACCTCAAAATTCAATAAGATTTCACTCCTTTTCCTCCCTACCTTATACCTTTAAGAGGTTATTTTGGCAAAAATGAGGCCAAAACAGAACCTCGTACCAAAACCTTCACCTGTGGTAAAAGCCCCTTGTGGATTCTCCACTCCACATCTACCTAAAATGATAAAAGTAAACTAAAGCATATTTTTAACTATAAAGATAAGACTTAATTTTAAACTAAAGGATAAGATGAAGAAAAAGTAACTTAAGTGCAATCCTTTTTTATCGGGAGCTACATCATCTAGTTAATAATTATAACTTCCCAATCACTGACAAAACTAGTACTGCTGCATTCTCAACAGAATGCACCTCATCCTATCAACTGATATGGAGTTCTAATAATCTTACTTCAACAAAAATTTCAAAACCATTTATCTCACAGGACTTCGAAACAAGAACTACTAATTAGAAGAAAACAAAACAAGAAAACTGCGAAGTAATTTGCGGTGAAAGGTCCTCATCCTTTGCAGGAATTATTATTGTGAAGTGATCCATCCAGCTATGAGCCAATGTAGTGAAGATTGTAAAGCTTTAAACGTATATTCTCCTTTAGATTAAATCAGTATATATAGGAATAACTTCAAAACAAAAGGACTCTTTAAATTAGGTGGATCATGGAAAATGTGCAAAAATGAAGAAACAATGAGTTTAGCATGTCCACAGTAACCTGGGCCAAAATCTCCTGGATGCTTCTCTTGCTTAGAATCCTAGTACAAGGTTCCTCAGTCTCTAAAGTGGTAACCTTACTAGGAGGTCCTGGCTTAACCGTAGCAGATTGCATCAATGCATGAGATGAAGGTCTCTGTACTCCCAATCCCTGCCCCCTGGCAAGTGGCTGATTAGATAATGATTGTGGGATCCTTGATGGGGGCATCTGTTGTCCCAAATGATCTTGGGATTGACTTGAGGTTGAAAGCTGTGACTGTTGGGCAGAGGATGAGGTAGTAACAGTATGCTGATGCTGCGAAAGAATATGGGACCTTTGATGCAAAGTCTGAGGGCTAATTTGAGGCCTTAGTGATGGTGTTGGCAAAGGGGGTTTTCCTTGTGCTCCTGAAGATAACCACGGCTGATTCTGGGCTTTTGGACTTTGAGACATAGTATGCAATTGGGAAGAAGGTAATCCCACTGACTGAACTCTCAACATGCCATGGCCTTGAAAATTCTGCAATGGTAAATAAAAAAGAAACAGAAAACCTCAATATTTTACAGCCAAAAACCATGTGAATAATGATCTACAAGCACAATCTGAACATAAACAACCAAATCGTAGAAAAGGACATACAAAGAAATGTTTCTATCTTGAAAGGAAATACTAACCTGTGTAGCAGCAGACTGACTACCGATGCTCGTCTGAGGTCTAAGAGAAGAGGCGACAGGTCTCAGC
The DNA here is from genome assembly GCA_000715115.1 of Nicotiana otophora. NCBI lineage: Eukaryota > Viridiplantae > Streptophyta > Magnoliopsida > Solanales > Solanaceae > Nicotiana > Nicotiana otophora. The sequence continues at coordinate 99,901 of AWOL01S0032158.1, forward strand.
TGCTGAGGAACCCCGGCTGGCCGCATTGGTGAAGTTGAACCAAGTGATCCCATCATTCCCATCCCATGCATTCCTTGTATTGGCTGCCTCACCTACAGACAATAAGAATCAGTTAATATCCAATACAGAATGTAAAGCAAGAACACAGGGGCGTAAATGCACACAAAAGTATGAAGTACCGAAACACCCAACTCAACAACAACAAAAAGCCCAGTAATTTCGCAACCTTACCCTTACCCTGAAAGGGCAGAGTCTCTAAAAGACGGTATATATCAGCATTCAAACCTATTCCTTTGTGGCTAGCCCGTTTCCGATAGACCCTCGGCTGGAGAACGGATGAAAAAGGTAATAGCAACAAGTAGGAATAACAACAAGATAAAATTAAGACCGAAGCCAAGAAAACAGTTAAACTCTAGGTACTAATATCAATCAATGAATAAAAGGATATCATACTAACACTAATGCTAACTAAGTAAGACAAAGAGAAACATTCAACTACCTGCTATCCTTCTACCCTAATCTTCGACCTCCACACCCTTCTATCTAGGGCATGTCCTCAGTCAGCTCTAGCTGCTCCATGTCCCGCCTGATCATCTCTCTCCAAAACTTCTTAGGCCTACCTCTACCCGCCTGATACCCACTAAGGCTAACCTCTCGCACCTTCTAATTCTGGACATGAGAGTTTTTGACAGGCCAACACTCTGCTCCATACAGCATAGTTGGTCTAACTACTACCCTGTAGAACTTACCTTTAAGTCTCAGCGGCACATTCTTATCACACAAGACACCGGAAGCGAGCCTCCACTTCATCCATCCTGCTCCGATACGGTGCGTGACATCCTCATGTCCGCTTCCGGGTAACTTCGCTAAACTTGCACTCCAAGTACTCCGTCTTGGTCCTGCTCAGCTACACCTCCTCGAGTCTCGTCAATCAGAACTATATCATCCGCAAATAACATACACTACGACACTTCCCCTTGAATGTGTCGCGTTAATGCATCCATCGCCAACGAAAACAAAAACGGGCTAAAGGTTGATCTCTTGTGCAACCCCATCACTACCGAAACACCCAACTCAAATAACCATATTCATAATTCAATTAAATAGACCCAACCACATAAACCAACATAACCAAGATCCAAAAATCACCTAACAGATCATGAATTATATTCCGGTGTTTTAACAGCGATTTAGAATACTTAATCATGCATCCTGAATTGTTATCTATTTGTCTTACTATTTAGTACTCCTCTGGTCATTTTTGTTTATCATTTGAATTTCACATACCCATTAAAAAATCGTTTAATAGCATTATTCATTAGGGGTATTCAATTAAATTAGCATGATTTCTTCGTTAAAAGAATAAGTAATTATGATTGTATGTCTTCTTGGAGTAGTAAGGGTAGAATTGGAAAAAATATGTTAATGCCTTCTTGGTTATCTTAAAATATTAAACAGTATGGAACAAATATTTTTGGCTAAAATGACAGATAAAAAGGACCGGAGGAACAAGAGAGTAACAATTTTTTTCTTGAAACCCAACTCCATATAAATAATGTGCATATATATGACCCAAACATCATGGCATAGTCAATTATCTCTTAACTTAGTTATGTTAGGCTCTTTCCTCCGCATCTAATGATAGTACTTTATATTGTCTCCACAATAAAAAATAAGTGAACGGCCAAGACTGGACCCTGCATGGTGGATTCACAATCCAGTGCACTGATCCTTTTGACTACATCAGCCCTTACACCTTCACATGTTAAAGTCTCAAATTTGATTCTCTATTACCCAATAATGTGAATTGAATATGGTTATAGCAAATTGTTTGAACTCTAAACGTAGCATGGTACTTATCTTAATTTTTTGTAAGGTGGTGTTCGGACCAGTTTGCACGCATCTCATCGAATAACTTTGTGCAGCTTTTTTGCCTTTGATTGATGGGATTTAAACTTTGAACTTTCATGGTCTTCATTTCTCTTTATCTACCCCTAAGCCACAGGCTTGGATGCTCCTCTAATCTTTTTTCAGTAATTTTACTGCTTAGCTTCTCTTGTTTAAATATCATGAATGATCTTCAGGACCTACTCCTAGTGGATTAGTTTATAAATTAGGCTGCAACTGCAAGTTGCTTTTGCAGGAACTAAAACATCTAATACGCAAAAAAATTAATTGCAATTGCATACACATAGGAAAAGGATGCACCCAATTTACATGACACTATTTCATTATTAGTCCGTTCCAGAAAGCATGACACGTTTCTATATAGACTAACAATTTAAGTTTAAACTTTCCATTTTACTTTAATAAGAAGTTTTTATAGCCATACAAATATTAATACATGTTCAAGACAATAAATTTCAAAAGTTTTACTTTCTTTCTTAAACTCTTAGTGGAGTCAAACTATATCACATAAATTGAAACGAAAGGAATAATAAGAAAGTGAAAATTGAATAATACCTGTGAGGCAGTTGAGCTGGGGGCAGAAGAATCAGGCAAATTGCGACCAAATTGCTGCCCAAAAGAAGGCGGCGGCGGAGTCAATGAGGAGAAAGAGGTAGGAGGGTGATGAGCAGGTACTCCCATGGCCATTCCACCTCCTCTAGGGTTTTGCATAGATAGGGAAGAAGGCGAAGAAGTAATCGAAGAAGATGATGATGAGTGAGGTGGCGGCGGCGGCGGTGGAGGAGGTAAAGAGAAGTGTTGAAAAGGTGAAGGCTGTTGCCATGGCCTGTTAAAGGGTTGTCTTGTTTGAGCATTTTGTAAAGTGGGTGTTAAAGGGTTTTGCTGTTGAGTAGATGTGGCGGCTGCAACTGCGGCGGTGGTGGTAGAGGTGATAGTGGTGGTGGTAGGGTTTAGGTTTTGTGGTGGTTGTGATTGTACTACTGAGGTAGTGGTTGTTGTAGTAGACGGGAGTTGACTGGTTGCGGCGGCGGAGGAGGAGGAAGGTGGTGGAGGCGGAGATGGTGGTGGAAGCTGTTGTTGTTGTTCAGTTGGCTGTGAAGTGGACGTCAACGGCGGCGGTGTCGGCGGTGGTTGAGTTTGCTCCATTGGAATGAATAATTTCTTGATTTCCTATGATTAATAGAGGGGGAATGATTATATATAAATGATTAGGCTGATATTATAATGTTTACAATTTAATCTCACTTATTCAAGCTGAGATGAGAAGTTGGTTTAGGAGTTAGGACTTGAAGCTAAGTACTCAGTGCCAAATGTTGTAGGAGTTCGATTTAAACCGCGAGATGGTTAAAATTATGTTTCAATTGCTAGAGAAAATAGATGGTATCCTTTGCTTTGTTAAATAACATTTTTACTATTTTGTATTACTGTATCATATAGGGTAACGGATAAGTTTACTAAAATATTTTTAGTTATTTTAAATATTTAAAAAATATTCCCTAGATTAAACAGTATTAGCTAAAAATAACTAACTAATGAGAAAGATAGGTTTCGAGAAAAGTTCTTGCATTTTGTAAATTGTGAACAAGATGAAGAGCGAAAGGCAGCCTGATACTTCATGTTTAACATCATGTACCTAACACGGGTTACTTACTAGAAGTACTAAAACAATAAATATGCAATATATGCTGGGGTGTTTAACGGGCGGGTTGGGACGGATTGGACAAAACAAATCAGCCCGTTAGTTTAACGTTGCGGGCTGTTAGCGAGCTGTATTTTTCGAATTTTTTTTTGTCCGTCCGGGTTCGGGCTTAAAGGGTTGTTAGCGGGCTGTTAGCGGGTTGTTTGCGGGCTGTTAGTGGGCCGTGGATTTTTTATTTTTTTAAAAGTAAATTTTATTTTTCTTATTCAATGTTATTGATACTTAAGTGTTTGTAAACTTTTACGGCTTAGAATTAAACTTTGAAGTTTAAAATTTGAAATTTGAAATTTGAAATTTGAAATTTATAATGTTAAAATTAAAATTTGAAAGTAAGTGGCTACAAAAAATTATTTAATAAGACCTATATATAAGGATCAAGCTCCGAAGACTTTCATTTGATATTTTTATTGAATAATATATAATACTTTAAATTAAGTTGCAAGTTCTTTTTTGATTTTGTTATTTTTGAACTTGCAAATTAAAATTTTACAACAATTATAAAAAAACAAATAGTAAATCACATGCTTTGCATCATTTTTGTAAGTTCATCCATGTCAACATGAGGTTTTTGGTTTCCGGCATTGGTTGAATCGGAACCATAAACCATTATATCTCCAATTTTTTGGTCCTCCGCTTCATCTACCTCGTCACGCCCTTGATTTCATCGTTCTGATCTTATCCAATCTCTGAAGCACACTAAAATTTCCAAAGCGTTGCTACCTAATGAATGCCGGGTATCTCCTAGTTGCTGCCTTGCTTGGCTAAATGCGCTCTCTGATGCGACTGTTGAAATCGGCACATTTAGCACATCTCGAGCCATGGCCGAAAGAACAGGAAATTGATTTGAGTTGCTCTTCTACCAACCCAATGGTAGAAATTTCTTTGTGCGGGGCTCTGTTGACTTTTGCAAGTAGAATTGAAGTTCATTGTTATTCCTGCTACTGGTTTGTTGATGGCTTGATGCTCCCCTATTGTAGACCAAATCAAATAATCTTCAACACCATCATTATCATCCAAAGCACTGGTCCCAGATGTTGAAACTGAACTTGAAGGAATATTTGCATCTACAACAGAAGAAGCATCAACAATGTTAGCATAATAATTATATAATGTTTCTAAATGTTTGTGTAGATAAGAAATACAAGTGTCAATATCAGGAGTTTAAGTTGGTCCATAAAAAAAACATTAATAAACAGACTGAACCGGGCTGTAGCCCGTTAACAACCCGTTAACGGGTTAACGGGTTGAACCGGGTTGTAGTCCGTTAACAACTCGTTAACAACCCGTTAACGGGTTAACGGGCTTAGCAGGTTCCGGTGCACCGGTATCAAAAAATTATTTGTTTGAAACCCGCTCCCTGCCCAACCCGTCTCAACCCGCCCCCCACGCTATAGTACCTGGCTAAACTGGGCTATAAACGGGTCAACCCGACCCGATTAACAGGTATAATATATGCACAAGATGGAGTCAGAATATAAAGATAGTTATTTTTCTTAAAATGGTATCCAACAGACAAGTATATTTATGTGCCAATTGCGAAGGCTTGCTATAAGCCAGTTTGACATATGGCTGAGCACAAAAAAAAATCAATAAATAAATTGTGATCAACATAAATTTTAATTATAACATAAACAGTTCGGAGACATGAACAACAAAAACAAATTTGTATATGAACGTAGAAATATAATGTGAGCCCTAATAGAGAAAAATAGTTTGAGAACTAACATGTGATAGATATTTGCAAATCACTCACGGTATTTTAATTGCTTCCAAGGTTAAGAACGAACCACAACTTGGAATGAGAACGACAAATATATATTTGGGCGGAGTAAGTATAAAATAGGATAAAGGGCAAAAATATAATTATGGAATAATAAGTAAGGGCATAATTGAAAAGAAGGGTATGAAACAATCCCACCACACCGATTTGATTGTTTCAAAAAATGGGGCTTTTCGTTGTTCAGGAATAATGAATTTAACAATAATGCAATATAATCAATTTTAAATAAACAATCAAAAAAAATATTGTTTTGAAATAATAATACAATACAATACAATACAATACAATACAATGGGTAACAACCATCCAAACAAGCTATAAGTCTTGACTTATTTACTCTTTTTATAATGATATCAGTGCCCGAGTGAGCAAGTATTACGATTAAAGAGTCGGAAAAATTGAATCTTATTATTTTCTATCAACACAAATATTTGAATTTAGACAAGGTGGGTTGCTCTGATGGTAAGCACCCTCCACTTCCAACCAAGAGGTTGTGAGTTCGAGTCACCCCAAGAGCAAGGTGGGGAGTTCTTGGAGGGAAGGATGCCGAGGGTCATTTGGAAACAGCCTCTCTACCCCAGGGTAGGGGTAAGGTCTGCGTACACACTACCCTCCCCAGACCCCACTAGTGGGATTATACTGGGTTGTTGTTGTTGTTGTTGTACAAATATTTGAATTATTCCATCGAATTGTGTTATCTATTGCCAGGACAAATTCCTACATTCTCATTCTCAACATTCAAGGCTATTCTTTTCACATCGTCGACAAATTCAACTATTTACCTAGCTTGAATCTTGTTCAATTCATAAATACGTGCAATCCCAATTTCCAACTAATACCACTTGACTGATCTCATTCACTTGAAAATTAGTGTAAAAGTTGCTAATAATAGACTCTTGAGTTTCGTTGCTCGGGAAGAAAGTTCCATAATTCAATTAAAGATAGATTGAAGGGAGAATGCCGCTTTAGAAAAAATCGCCTTACTTAGTACATTAAGACACCCGTTGCGCAGTAAGGCGAATAATCTAATATAATCTATTGCCAGCACAAGCATCAAATATTATAGTACAACTAAATAAATGAGAAGAAATTACTAAGAAAATACGAGAATAATACTAGTGCTACCGTTAAGGGAACGAAAAATACTCGACAAAGATGATCTCAATGAAAGACAAAGTAGAAACTGAATCCAAAGTTGGAATTAATCATAAACTGAATCATGACATTGTGAGCCCGAAAGACTGGAGAGATTGATGACTGAGTGAGGCCGAGGGCCTGATTGTGAGGATAATTATGAGATCGGGCTGCACGCCGCAGCAGGCCAGATTGGCTTATTATAGTACGTGAGTTGTCCGTGCAAATTCAGATATTATTATAGCACGTGAGTTGTCCGTGCAGATTATAGCGCTTGGGCTGAAAAAGCCCCTCCGGAGTCTATACACACGTCCAGTGAGCACAGGTACCTACTGAGTGCGAGTGCCGAGCGATTGGGAGGACTGAGTGATTGGGAGGACTGAGTGACTGTGATGAATGAGTGACTGGGAGGACTGAGTGAAATGATACTCTGAGAGTATGCATATGATTTTTGCATCGCATTGACATGCGCACATGACATACGGGTATAGAGATGTATTTTCCTCATGCTGTACAGTATCACATCATTTATGATTTCTCACACATGTTGACAGATGGGCATAGTGATGCATTTGTTTTTACACGGGTTATTTGGAAAGAAAATAAAACATCTCATTTATTATTAAAAGAATTTTGGAAAAATTATTGTTTTCAAACTTATTCATATTTTTGGCAGTTTCGGTAAACGATTTGGGTTTTCACTGATGTATTTGAAAGGAGGAACTATTTTTAAAAATCATAATTTAGCTGAGCATTTTATCTCTGAGTTACTTCTTGTATTATTTGCTTTACGTTGTTATGGACTGTTGTGGACTATTCGTTTTAGACCCGACCTTGGTAAAAGCTCATCACTACTTTCAACCTAAGGTTAGTTTTATTACTTATTGAGTACATGGGGTCGGTTGTACTCATACTACACTTCTGCATCTTACGTGCAGATGTTGACTGTTGATGTTGCTGTGTTCGATGGGAGCTGGATCTGATGATGTACCTGCATTCCGGTTGTATCTGTCTCTTGTTCATGGTAGCCTTAGATTTATAACAATCTGTTCATGTACATTTCGAACAGATGATGTATTATTTCATACCAATTTTGTAAATTCAATTCTTAGAAGCTCATGATTTGTACTACCAATTCTTGGGGAATGTATAAGATTAAGATAATTATACTTAAATTACTTTATTAACTATTATTGAAATTTGGTTAGTGGTTAAGTGGTTTACCTAGCGGGTGGGTTAGGTGTCATCACGACTAGTCGGATTCTGGTTCGTGATACTTAGGAGCATACTCAAAGTTCTCATCCATGTCAAAGGTTCATTACCTTCACAATTCAATTAGATTAACAAAATTCTTGTGGTTCACTTGTGAAAAGTTATCAATGTATGATGCATATTACCTGAATATCATACAATCTCTGAAATGTATTTTTGAAAATGAAAATTCTAAAACCTGCTACACAAACACTCCTCTGACTTGACAACTGAATTTCCAGTTATTCAATAACCATCATCAGTACTATAGAATCAAAAAATGTTTGGTGTACATGCAGAACTTGACAAAGAGAATTTTTCCTTGCTGTTGCATTTATTTTTACTAAACAAATATGTGTTCGAGCATCATTAATTTGCCATATTCTAACTTTATGGAATAGGTACACATTTGTGGCTCGTTTATTCTGGAAAAGTTGAATTTCATTCCACCCTCCCTCCTCCCTTCTTTTCGATTAGTAAGTTTCTCACTCATTTTTTTTCCTTTTTGCTTTTATGATGGAAGCTCTTAAGCTACACAAATTGTAACAGTGCATGCGATACCATTTACGATATAATTTCTTTAGAGGTAGCCTGCTAACTTTTTTTTATCCTTATGTTTTTTATTTCTAATTTGCGCCTTTATCTTTAGTTTGCTCCACTTCCAACCAAGAGGTTGTGAGTTCAAGTCACCCCAAGAGCAAGGTGGGGAGTTCTTGGAGGGAAGGATGCCGAGGGTCATTTGGAAACAGCCTCTCTACCCCAGGGTAGGGGTAAGGTCTGCGTACACACTACCCTCCCCAGACCCCACTAGTGGGATTATACTGGGTTGTTGTTGTTGTTGTTGTTGTCTAATTAAATACTATAAAATATGTTTCGGGAAAAAATTTCACTCACCAATCAAACAATAAAAAATAAGTGATAAAACCACTCATTTTCCATGAAACCATGTTCTAAGAAAATATTTTCCATGAAAAATATTTTTCTTCGTATCAAACACACCCTAAGTATCATGTTTTGCCACAATGATNGTTGTTGTTTATCTTTAGTTTGCTGTCAGGGGTCTCTTTCTCATTTTCATCAGAAGTTGATATGCAAAAAGTAGAATCAAAAAGAGAAATTTCCTTTGTGAAAAGGGTATGGCTATAATAATTCCAGTTTCCGCTTTGTATGGAGGCTCACCAAACGACCAACAATGTGATCAGTGTTTTTGTAGTCTGCATTGGAATTTTTTATAGTTAGCATTCTCAGCTTGTTCTAAAGCTGCATTAGGAGAAAATGTTGTATTGCTTGAGAAACATTATTTAATGGTGTTATGAGATTTTTAAAAATAAAGTATGTATGCGACTCTTTTGTTTTTATACAAAATTCTTTTCTGGTGTATGACTCGTGGGATCAAAATTATATGAATGATTATGGTATAAGATTAGAATTTATTATTTTTTTTAACATCTAAAAGGAAGAAAAAAAGCTATTGATTAATTGGAGGTAATTTTCTCACGTTTTTATATATGTGTAGCAAGGATGGGTATGATTTGCCGATATGTTTTTTATATGTCGCAACTAGAATGAGTTAAAACTCAAAATTTGTGACATTTGTAAGTGTCTTCAATAAACGTCACTATTTATTTGCCGACATTAATGTAAATGTCGGAAAATTCCCGACTTTGAAATTTACGACATTTGATTTAAGTGTCAAATAAATATCGGCAATTCATTTTGTGACATTTATGTGATTTAAAATGACGTTTAAAAAATGTCGTTGTATCCTAACTTTCTTGTAGTGTATAGTAGTGAAGAAGTCATGAAAAAGTAGAAATAGTTGTTGAGGTTTTATTTTAATATGTAATATTCTTAAAATGAGGGTGAATGAGAAATGGAGGGAAAATGAAATTTTGAGTAAAATTTTAAGTTTCCCCCTCTTAACAATAAGACATTGTCCCATATTGGAAGTGGAAGACATTTTTGGTGGGTATATATATGATTGCTCTTCTTGTAGCTCTTAAAGAGTTAAGAAGAAAGCAAGCCTCGCGCCGTCGTCGTTGTTCGCTCGGCTTCGGCTTCGGATTCGGATTTGGATTTGGATTTGGTCAAATGATCGATTGATTGATTAATTTTTTGGACCAAATTTATTTGTTAATAGTAAATATTAACGTAAGATTATCCGTATTTGTAACGGATATTTTCCAATCCGTGTATTGATAATTGGCAGCCGGATAATGGTCTTCCCACCATGAAGTGCTTGCTCCACACACCATGAAGTGCTTGCTCAACAAACACTTAATACTTGCTCCACCATGAAGGGTGGAAGCTTGGTCTTGCACTCCTCTTGGCTGCTATAAATAAGAGCAGCAATGTTGAAGGAAGATACAACA